>LOJH01001333.1:0-49658 GCA_001685095.1 Ellobius talpinus
TGGGAATTGAACTCAGGACCTTTGGAAGAGCAGGCGGTGCTCTTAACCACTGAGTCATCTCTCCAGCCCCCTATGGAGTGCCACTCTTAAGTGTCCTCCTCACAACTCCACTTTGTCTCCTAATAGCCAAGTTCCAGACACTCTCAAGCAGTCATAAGAGGCCTTGAGAATTATCTACTCCGACCTCCCTCTGGCCAATGTCTCTCTTGGCTGTTCAGGCACAGACTTTGGAGGCCAAGCTGCATTCCAATCACATAAAAATCTTCCAGATGCATCCGAGGACCTTAGCGAACACAAAACTCACTCAAAACCCTCACTGAAGTCACTTATTGGTGGGAAGTCTTGCCTTGTCCTAAGAGAAATCTCTTCTAGGTTAATTTGATCAGCCATAAGGAATAGCTAGGCAGTAGTCCCTTTAAATAAAATCCTCTAACCTACCCATGTACTCCTTTCTGGGATCATCAAGTCCATTTTTAACCTTTCTTTCTAGAATTTCAATTCCATTAAAGACTTTGATTGTTCTTTGAATCTTCTGTAAATTTTCAATATCTCTCGCTAGGGATATAGCATAAAACACATGACACCAGTTAAATCTCCTTTCAGAGCATCAACAAATACATATTAAATACTACAGAGAGCATATTTGTGCTACAAAGTAATTTTTTGTACTGATGATGCAAAATTCAAAAATGACTGAATAACTTGTGTTTATTTCTACATTTGTCTAGCAAAAAAAAACAAAATAAAACAACTTTTCAAGCTTGTCAAAACTCACACAATTCTAATTCAGATCTCAAAATGCTGCATGCATGAGAATTACTGGGAGACTACTGAATCCCAAGCCCAGCGTTTCTGTTCCTGGTAGAGCCTGGTGGAGGTGGGGGTATGTGCGAGCCTGGATTTGTAGCAGGCATTGCAGACACTGATCATCTGGGGACCACTACACTTTGCTAAGTACTACTCTGACCCCCTACCTCAGATAGAGCATGAGGAAGAAGTACCCCCAACATGTTTAAAAAAAAAAACAGGAAACCTGAGTGTGCCCAGTGAAGGGCAGGTGTTCACTAATCTCAGAAAAAGGCTGAACTTCAAGAGGACCAGATGGACTAGTCCTCTTGAAGATCAAATGGATTATCATCTTCAAACAGACTTGTCATGTGACCCCCAACTCATCCCTGTGTTTTCATTTCCACTGAAAGATCTTGCCCCTCATCCTTCGGAAGAAGTTTGGAAAAGGATTCCATCCCACATCCCTTTTCTTAAAACTGATTTTCTCTTAATGGCAATTATTGTTTTAACTTCTGAATTGCCTTTGACTTGTGAGCCCTGGTAAGTCTCCCAGCTCTGTAAGTCTGATAGTACAGCCGCCAAGGTCTTCGGGCACAAAACTGGGTAGAAAGCTTGGGGGCACATCTGCTGTCTTCAGCTAACAACTTCTCTTGCCCTCTCCCCTATACCTAACTCTCTTCTCATTCAGATTTACTTTAGTCTGATGGTCCTGTACACTGATGTCTGATGACCTGATGAGTCCCTGCTGCGTGCTTCTATTCCTTCTCTTGCAACCTTGTTTATATGCCATGAAGCTCAGACTAATTTGATAAAACAGAAGCCATCCCATGAACAGAGCTGAGCCATCACAACTGGAACTCCCCCAGACTGGCCAGCCCCCTACTGACCCTCTAGCTGACTGCAAGTGTACAAGGAAGCACAAGTGAGTAGAGCCTAAGGCAGCAAAAATAGTCAGCTGATCCAGAAATTTCTGACAGAAAGGAAGGGTTTATAGTTACAAACCAGGGTTCTAGAGGGAAGACGATATAGCATCACTGCGGACGTAGCTAACTAATTTAGTCCTGACAGCACAGACCTACATTAGCCCAACTCTGATTTTACTGACTGTCAAGGTGGCATCCATATGCCTTTTTCCTACCAAGCCCTGCTCTCTAGAGAAGAAGCTAACTCATTTCAGGCTCCTTCAGGCTTTGACCTGCCTCACCGCTGCCCATTTCTGAGGCTACTCTAGGCATCTCTTGACTCATCCCCCCCCAGCTCTGTCTTGGACAACCGTAAGCAGCGTTGGTCTGCACTGTTTCATTTCCTTTTCTTTCACACATGGCCAGTTCTGCTTCTCATTCTGCTTTTGGCTCATTGGTTTCTCTTTATAGGTTTTGAGTTATATGTATGCTGCTACTGTTTGCAACAAGAAAAATAAAAAACATGACTGACAGACTGACTTTCCGATTCCAGCTTCCCTGACAGCAAGAAATGCAGAGGGAATATGGGTAAGGGCAAGATGATCAGGCAGAGGGGAGGAGCAACTGTATTTACTGAAGCCAATCAAACAAGAAAAGTCAAGAAAATCAGGCAACTGTTATTAAAGGAAAAGTCTCCTTTGAAGTTAAATAAAAAGCCTAAAACCAGCAGAAATGTCTTAATTTTTTATTCACTTTCTATTTTGCTTATATTTCATGGAAAGATGTCTATGTCTGAATATTTCTTTTACAGGTTATTGTCTTTCCTTCTACAACCCAAAGAGAAGGGAAATAGAGGACAGCTTCTCACTGGTTCAGGGGATGTCTGTGAATGCCACAATCCTCAGCCACCAGGAAGACACACGGTAACAAAAATGATGTGCAGTGCTCCACCAGAACTGACAGTAAGGGAAGACATAGGTGGCCAGGGTTGTTGGAGAGAATTCATATTTTTGCCTTCCTTTACTCTAATACCATCTGTGAGGACCTCAACAAAATAAAAATATAATTAATTAGTAAGAGAAGTAGCAGGCCATGTAAAAGACGAGAAAGTGTCGATGGCAAGCAAGAACAGAAAACAAAGTCAGAAAACCAGGGTGATATGTGCTAAAGAGTAGTCAAAGCAGAGAAACCAGGGGACCAGGACCTGCCTAGTGGGTGGGCCTGCATTAGAGTTAGCAATGAACGAGAATGAAGCTTAGAAATAGTGCAGAATACTTCATTATGCTTCTGAGACAGCAAATGCAAAAAGCAAACAAACAAAACCTGGAGGGGCAAAGCTATGTACACAGGGCATGCCTGGGCTCAATTCCTTGACTGTTCAGATAGCAATACAAGGGCCAGCAAGATAGAAAAGGGGTAGAGAAAATATCATTTTTTTCAGTGTTTTGAGACATAGTTTCTCTGTGTAGCCCTAGATGTTCTGGAACTCACTTTGTAGACCAGACTGGCCTTGAACTCATAGAGATCTGCCTGCCTCTGCTTCCTGAGTGCTGGGATTAAAGGCATCCACCACCTCCACCAGGAGAAAAATAGTATTCTTAAGATTATATTATAAGTTGTACATGACAATATTACTGTCAAGTCACTGACCATACAAACACAGCATCTTTGGGAATATTCCCTGACATCTTCCCACTTTTCTCCAGGAGCACGGTCAGAAGTTCTCTGAACCATGCCCACAAGAAGACGCTGAGCAAACAAGCATTGCTAAGCTCTGTGGTTGATTATCATTCGATCACATTCCTTTTTTTAAAGTCCGGGGTCTCACTACATAGCTCTGGCTGGCCTGGAACTTACTATGTAGGGTTAACATGAAACAGTCATTCTTTAAACAGGTCCACAATCCATCTGCAAATTGATAGGTATTAGAAGGCAGATGCAACCGAAATTACCGCAATGACTAACAAAAGATTTCCAAACAGAAATATTTATAGTGGTCAGTCACCTATGAGGATTATTAGCACAAGGGACAGGAATCAGTCCATTGCATTATTACTTCTTCACTATTTTCTTTTAAACAGTCATGTACACATATTACTCTTATGTAGAAAATAAAAATGTTTCCCTGTCCAAAGGTCACCTATTCAACATAAGTGATCAAGTCAGCTATGCAGAGGTGCAGGAGGGCACATTTTTAAGATGAATCAGAGAGTCCTTTAAATATAATCTGCCTTTGAGTGCCACCATTTATAGCACAGAAGATGGACTAAAGGGTTCAGTAACAAGGAACTACTAACAATTTCCTTTTTCCTTTTATACCCTGGAAAATCACAGTGGCACGGAATGCGTTATGAAAACCAGTCAAGACAGCAGCTCTCCAGAAATGTGGCATTGCCTGGTGACACCGCCATCTGTGCAAACAAATAATGTAGCAAGGTGAGATTTGGAACTAAAAGGCCATGCTATCCCCCCAGCTCTGCGATGCACACAGAGATGTGCACATAGAGGATGACTCTAGGGTAGTTCTACCCTGCCCCTCCCTATCCAACATCAGCAGCAACCTTCATCAGTCCACACAGTTAGCTTAGGCTGTGAGGAAAGCGCACTTGGACCTGGAGGAACCATCCTCCTTAGCACCAAGCTGTTTGCCTAACCTGAAGATGACAGCAAACTGTTCCACAGTTGGACGTTAAAACAGAGCATGTTGCTCGGTATACACACAGACAGCTAGCCCTTCTTATACCAGTCTAGTCTCCACACACCCCAGCACCTCCATGCTAACCCAGCTGCTGCACACTGTGGCTTGGGTTACATTGGGCACTCACTACTATGCCCAAGCCCATCATTCTCTCTAGTCCAGACCCAGTGACAATCAGCACTGCTGCTGAAATCATTCACAGAGCGTGGCTCCTGTGCTACTGTACTCCTGATGACCACTTTGCTCAACACTGTCCAATGCAGCACGGAAACAAGTGTTAACCAAGCAAAGCTAAATCATCTATTAACTGATCATTTAAAAAATTAAGAAAGTGCTAATCATGATGATTCATACCTATAAAATCAGCACTTGAGAGGCTGAGGCAGGAGGATTGCTGCAAGTTTGAGGTTAGCCTGAGCTATGGAGTCAGACCCAGTTTCAATACTTCAACACACCACACACACACACACACACACACACACACACGTGCACACATACACACAGAAGCAAAAAAGGGGAAAAACAATTTTGTAAACCTCATATAGTATGACATACTTTGGTGGAAATAATAATTTACGTCAAGTTAACCCACACAAGTCAATCTTCTAGAATCAGTTCAAACAAATCCATAGCCATTTCACTATCTTGAGCTTTGGATTTCACAGACATTAGGACCATTCATCCTGGTTTTTAACTATGCAGTTGCACTGTACACCTTTTAGTGTGCTGTTGATAGATTGTGTCTTAGGCTTCTGTTTACAGGTAGCAATATTTGGCAGAAAACTTTACAAAGCTTATGAACTGAATAGATTCACACCAGCTGTGGTTAACTACTAAGACCTCCACAAAACCAAAGCAGTCAACATTCCAACCCGGAATTGAAATGGTCCATGACTCCCTACCCCTAACTTACGAGCTATGGACAGCTGAGGGCTCCTGGAGAAAGGAGAGTCAGTTTTCTTTAAGGGTGCAGCTACTGGCATGTCAACCACACACCAGGGATGGTCTCACATCCATGAGTATATGGGCACCGCAAACTAGAGTCTAAGGGTTATTAAATTTTTTTTATAAAGAAGACATGAGTTTGGGAGATAGGAAGGCATAGGTGGACTGGGAGTGGTTAAGGTGAAAAGTTGGGGAGAATATGATCAAAATAAATCATATAAATTTTCAAATAAAACAAATAGTATGTGAAAGTACGGGTTCACTCATCATTTGATGAGTAAACAGATATTGACTGGAAGTGATGATCTGAACTGAGACTTCCTCACTCCACACTGCAAGACACATGTGCAGGCAATGCATTGGTGGGAATTTTCAGTGAAAATCTACGAAGTGTTTCTGAGAGCTCAGAACAGGGTTATCTCACATGTACAATACTTACATACCTTCAGGTATAGTATGATCAATACAAGAAAGCCCAGGTTAGAAATGCAGAGACATGATTCTTAGCATTTAACTTCTAGAATGCATGCGTATGTGTGTTTTGACATGAGCGCGGTCATTTGAATATAAGCATAAACATCTTGATCGTGGGGGGATTATATAGGTTTAGGAACATCCAAAAACTAGATTTCTTTTCATTTCTTCCATATGCAAGTCATACAGAAAGAAAACAGTAAAGGAAAATACAGTATAGAAATGCTGATGTTTGAAAATTCCTATTTAGCTGTTTTTCATTCTGTCTCTCTCATGAGATGATGTGATGATCTATATTTGGAGGATATAGTAAATGTATCATTAAGATGCTATTTATGGACCTTACTAGAATAAACACTGTCTTCTAGGGTTTGGAACATGGGATGGTGTATCACAACACACGTCAGCATGCTATCGAGAAAATAAAACATATTTGACTTGTTTATATCAAAGAAATTATCTTATTCTTTGGTTTTTTTTTCAGGTACACCCTTACCCCAAAATCATAAAACTTAAGAAATCTTGAAAGAGCATTCAGCCATTGATCTCATGTGAAACAATGTATTTGCATACAAAGTCACACAGCATGCTCCTGCTTACCTGGAATAAGTGCCTCAAATTCCAAATGAGTCCAGGAAAGTCCTGCTGGGCGTCTGACATTGCCCAGCCATGCTGTTGCAAGGGCAGGGGAGCACTTAGCCAATGTCTGATGCCTACACCGGAAGAGCCGTCTCTATTCACAATGCACAGATGGAAGATTAAACGCCGCCTAATGCAATTAGCTCTAGTCTCAGAAAACAACTCACCACAGAACTCTGATAAATGTCCTGAGATTCAGATTTTAAAAACAAAACACAAAGGGAACAATCTAGATGCAAGAAATGGTACCAGTGCTTTATCCCTTTAGAGTAGTTTATAACTTTCAGGTGTGGGGATGATGTCATTCTTGCTCAAAGATTCTTCCTTGTTCTGGGAGGGAGAGAATAGCAGGAATAATTTCAGGACTAAGGTATCACCGACAGATACCTACAGACCATTTTAATACTCTTTGTTTTATCTCTGCTAGCATATCTGCTCATCATGCCATGAAGCCATGGTGCCATGGTGCAAACAGGAAGAAGCTGTGGTTTAAAAAGTCAGAAATTAAATTATTTCTTGCAAAACATCTCCCTGGGCTCATGTTTTAAGTTTGGTCTGAACTTGTGGCACTAATTTGAAAGCTTTAGACCCCTTGGGAAGTTAGGCCTTGCTAAGAGAAGTGGGTTGCTGGGTGTGGACACATGATTATGACTCAGCCCCTAAACCCTGCCATTTCTGCTTCTTGGGACTACCAACATATAAAGTGTATCCACCTTGCATTCCCACGAGCATGGACTTTGGTATGACTGTCCCACCATGATGGAAATGAGACCCTCTGAAACCGTGAGCCCAAATAGGCCTAATCTCTTAACTTGTTTCTGACTGGTATCTTGTTACAGCAATATGAAAAGCAATTAATACACCCTAATGGAAGGGGCAGTAACTAGAAGAATTCATTAAGAAGCTCACAGGGTATTGGGAAAGTTCTACCTGGGAGCATTTACTTCCTGAAAATATAAGAAGCTGTTCATTTAATTATGATTTTTGCAGTTCTCCAAGTGTGTATTAAACATACTTCAATAAAAAAATTTACATACAATTAACAGAGAAGCCAAGGCATCTAGGCAACCAAAATATTTGGCCTGGAAACACAGAGGCAATTCCAGCCTAATAAATCCCCCCTTTGAACTCTACTGGGAAGGTAAGTTAATAACAGGATCCAGGCTGCTTGAGAAAAGTGCCAAAAGCAGCGAAGAGGAGTTTAAATTTCATTTTTCCTCAAGAAGAATATGCTCAGGAAGTGAATCTTGCCTAAGCCTTTCTTGCTCAAGTCATGATGTAAACCAGCTGGTTTTTTTGAAGGGCATTTATGGGATTATTTGTTCAACATCCCATCTCTGTATCTCAGGACTCTTCGAACCAGGGCTAAGTGGACCCTGGTCCCATATAGGCTTTGAGAGCAATGAATGCCGTCTGTTGTCTTCCAAGAGATTTTAGAAAGCAGCTCATCCTTCTAAATGCCTATGATACAATACAAACATGCACTGGCCGCTAGATATGAGGTTTCCCATTGAACAGAGAAGTTTGGTCTACAGGAATGGTCAGTTTATATTATATATAGCCAAAGGGGGAGCTCAGGTGCTATCAGATATTTCTGGAACAAGATCATAGGTACCACAACATGCATAGCCTTATGAGAAACAGAGGTTTGTGAGATTAAAAACTTTCAGCCTCCAGTGCTACCCTGTCCATCAAATGCTGTCAGTTCTGTCTACGTGCATTTGCTTGACATTGTCTTAACCAGGAACTGCACTCCTTTTAAAACTGCATTCAACCACCTCTCCCCCACACAATCACCAATATCCTCAGTTAACTCTTGCTTCTCTTACCTGGAACGCTTGGGACCAGGGGGGTTTCAGAATTCAAATTGTTATTTAGGCATATTTGCATACACAAATATCTAAGATACCTATGTCTAAACATCAAACTCATTTGTCCTTCATATAAGCCTTGTGCATGTAGTTTGAGTGCAAGCATGTGTAATGTCATTGGATGTCTGCAATCTGACTGCCATCTGTCACATTACGTCAGGGTTTGGAATTTCCCAATTAGATCATGGCAGTGCTTTAAAACAGTGGAGATTTTGAAGCTTTTCAGAGTTGAAGTTTCTGTATTCAGTTTGCTAAACATGAACTAACTCCTGACCCAATGATGCTGACTCTCACTCGAGACCTATACTCACCAGACCCTGTCAGTCCTTTCCTGTGGACTACGGCCTGGACAACCCTCTCTCCTTACTGCCTCGGTTACACTGTCTTAAAGTCACGCTTCCTGCCCTGGCCTCCGTCCCTCCATCATGCTCACTTTGCTAATTCCTCCATGTTCTGACCTATTTTTATTGTTCTTATAACTGATTATGGCCATTGAATTGATCTAGGCTAGAGAAAAATTTCAGTCACACTGGCCAGCTGTCATTCCTTACGACCTCAAAGGAACACTTTAACATTGTCCACAAACCCATCTGAAATATGTTTACTCCATTTCCTTAAACCTCTAACCCAATGTTTCTCATCCTGCAGGTTGTGACCTCTTTGGCAAACCTCTCTCTCCAAAAATACTTAACAGCATGATTCATAACAGTAGCAAAACGACAATTATGAAGTAGCAACGAAAATAAATTTATGGTTGAGGGTCCCCCCGGCATGAGGAACTTATAGAAGGGTTGCAACATTAGGAAAATTGAGAACCACCTTGCTAGCCTCTCTTTCCTGTGTCTTTATCAGTAACAACAGTGCCTCTAAAGGAACACAGGTTTGAGCTCTTCACCTCCTCTGCTCCCAACCCCTGCTCCAGACTATTTCCATTACCCACCCCTCCGGTCCGAACTCTCATATATCCACCTGCTTCTGACCAAAGACCCAATGATTTACTTGGCATTTCCACTTGCATACTTGACAGATACATTACACAGCAAAGCTTAAAGAAGAATAGTTTCTAAAACAAACAAACAAACAAACAAACAAACAAAAAACTATTATCCCTGAAGGCTCTCTAATCTCCACAAATGTCTTACCCATTGCTCATTCTAGCCATCCCAATGTCTCTTTCGTCATGACCTTCCCTGTCCAGTTCATCTGCAGAATTCAGGTTAGTTCCAAATCCTGCCTAAACTCTCCCCCTCCTCATTGACAACAGACTCCTAACTAGATTTTCTGTTCCCACTCATATCTTCTTCTCTACACTTCTAATTAATTTATCACTGCAAGAGTGATTTACTAAAATATGAAGCTGATCATGCTTGTCAAAGAATACTTGGTTTTAAAATAAGCAAACGGAACATCAACAATAAAAAGCAGTTCTTACTTAAGTAAGAACTAAGGTCTGGAAGGTAGTAGCCAAGGAGGTTGGCTACTACCGTGGCCTCCCTGTGTTCCTTCCTCTGACCGCTGATTTCACACTAAGATGGTCATGCCTACTCATGACCTTTGTACATGCTCTTCCCTCTGTCTAGAAAAGTCTGCCCATTGTTCTTCATAGTCTTCGATTTCCATCATTTCGATCTCAGCTTCAAGGTCACCTTCATAGTATAGCTGTTTGACACCAAGTGCAAACGAATCACCTATGTATGCTGTGCATGATCCCATCACCCCAAATGTGTGCCAGATACATGCCAGACATTCAACACATATTTACTAAATGGATGAATAAACAATAGATACAAATATAGAAAGCAACCATGTATAAAACATTAGTGAACAGAGTAAATAATTTTTTAGGTCAGTATCATTCTGTTTAATATTAAGCCATTAAGAAGATGAAATCTGAAAGTCATTTGTAGATAATCAAAATAAAACTAAACAGATACATTTTCTTCATTCCAAGTAGACTATCATTTGGCAAAGAGGTAAAACACAATATGCTTTCCATTTTAGCACCACCAGCTTTTGACAATATAATCACTGTCTCTAGCGCTCTGGGGGCGTAAGTGATATCTGGGGATTAAGAGACTCTTTGATGCTCGAAAAAAAGACATTGTCCTCACTATGCTACACGCAGCTTTGACAGTAAATATAGCACAACATGCCAGCCTTCCTCTCAGATTGCTCTTTTAAACAGCCGGAAAAGAAACTGGCCAATGTGGCGTGTAGGGCACTACACAAAGCACAAAGTCTACACCATGGAAAAAGGTCTCTCTTTCCTCCTTTCCTTCTTAATTTCAATGCAGTAAAATGGACTTATTTAGGGTGAAATTTTATCCAAAATACAAAGTTGGAAAACTATATATATCATGCACACACACACATATATATATATATATTTAAGCGATCACATATATTGTCCAAATTACCTGCTGCCATACCCATATGTTTCTTTAACCTCATATTACAAAAATTCTCTTTTCTTCTCCTGTCCTTATGTCTTTATAGACAGAAAGGATTCACGCTTCTGACACTTCTGTTAAGAAAAATTCTCCAAATTTGGTTTTAATGAAAAAGATGCTTGCTAAATGATGAGCCAAGTTTGCAATGTGATCAGTCTAAATGATTTTCTTGGGTGTTCTTGATGGTTGTTTCTAACGCTGCACACATAATGAAGGAAAGATCCAGCTTAAAAACAGATTCTGGAGATCTTTTTTCAACCTTAAATCCCCTTTAATGGTCACAGACACTTTGTACTTGCTGACGTAAAGTCTCGTGAGAAGCTGGGGTCATTGTTCCCAAACTGAAAAACACATCTCTGTTTGTCTATCATAGCTTCATAGCTGTGGAGTGTAGATGCTATACCCAATAAAAATGCAGCTGCCAACTAGCATAGACTAGCAATTAGAGCCTTACCCATCAGTTCAGGGGTCCCTTTGACCCCCTTACCATCAACTGATAAAGACACATGCATGCACACATGCACACATGCACATGAAACGAGTGAGAGGGAGAGAGAGACAGGGAGAGGGAGAGAGATTGAGTCTTTTCTTTGTTTTACTTTTCTGTTTTGTTTGATTATCGAGACAGGGATTCTTTGTGTAGCTTTCGGAGCCTGTCCTAGAACTCGTTCTGTAGACCAGGCAGGTCTTGGAGTCTTTTTAATGTGTATTTGTGCATGGAATATGCACATATACCTGTTCCTGTGTACACCCATGTGTGTACAACAAGTGTGGAGGCCACACATTAATGTCATGTGGTTTCTGTCATTCTCCATGTTAGTTTTTGAGACAGGTCTCTCAACACATCTGTAAGTCAGTGAACGGCTGGAATGGCTGGCCAGCAAGCTCCACAGATTCTCTTCTCTCCAAAACCCCCTCCCCAGCACTAAGGTTACAGAGGTAAGCCACTACTCCTGGCTTTACAAGTGTGGCGAGGACCCTAAGGCACTCGTGTTGTGTGGCAGGCACTTTACCCACCAAGTCATCTCATCTGCTCCCTAAGTGCCTCCTAATTACATTTCAGCAAGACACCCAAACATTCACGCTGTGGCAGTGTCTGGGGGTTAAAGCAGTTTTCTCCCATCTACCAGGAGCTATTGCTCAGCCTCCACTAGATGACCACTTACAAGGACCATCTGGAAAAGCTTAAAGAGTAGTTACTGGGCATCCATGGTTGCAAGTTCTTTCTAGAAGGAAAATGCCACATAGTCCCTGCAAATCTCCAAGGAACAAAGCAGAGGTTAAATATTCTGGAAACAAGTGTGACTCACTCCAGCAACTCAGTCCAGCAAAATCGGCAGCCTTGTTCCTTGCTCTGCCTTCCACAGTTCTAACTTCTTCCTGGTTTAATGCCTGTATTTCAGCGTTCCTAAACAAAGTAGAGTTTTCCGAAAAGGACTGATGTAATTGAAGATGACAACTAAGCAGCCAGAGCACG
Organism: Ellobius talpinus; assembly: GCA_001685095.1. Classification (NCBI taxonomy): domain Eukaryota; kingdom Metazoa; phylum Chordata; class Mammalia; order Rodentia; family Cricetidae; genus Ellobius; species Ellobius talpinus. Next base: position 12,246 of record LOJH01001333.1, read on the forward strand.
CGCCAATCACAGCAATGTCTAATGTCTGGCTGTCACTGAAAAGGAGAAGGGCTCCTTTCGCTCTTTCTCGAAAGTGAAAAGCTCCTAGAACAGAGGCTCTTAGAGGTCTAAGAAGCAGCTTAAAGGAAGCAGGTAGGAGGTAGATTTTTCTTCAAAAAGCATTCATGTAGAATTCATAAAGGTTTCTGGAGAGTCACCTTAAGCAAGGGAGTCTTTTCGATTGCAGCGTGCCTGTAATATACCGCATGTACCAGGAAACTGTACCAGAGCTGCTGCCTTCACCTGAGGTAATGGCTACAGCTAAGAATCAGCACAAAATAATGATGGAAGCAGAAGCAACAGCAGGCACAGTATGCAAAAACAGTACGAGGGAAAAAATATAACTGGGAGATTCACATTTCAGCATTCAAAAAGAACAAAGATATAATAATCAAAATAATAATAATCAAATAGTGTAGTATGATGAAAAGAACAGAAATATCTACCAAGACAATTGGGAAATCCATGCTGCTATGCCCAGTTAGTTCTTAGAAGGGGTTCTAAGATCACTCAGCAGGGAAAGAAGTCTGCTCAACAATGATCCTGGGACTGGGTATTCCAAAGCTGGCCCCTACTACTGCATGTCTTATCCAGATGGATCAATGGTCTAGGTATAACACAACCTATGAGCTAATGACCATAAAACTTGGACTAAGACATAGTAAAGCTAACAGTAAATTTTCATGAGCTCTAGATTCTGATAAGGCAAGTGTGCTAATTAGCAGATCCAGAATCAACAAAAGAAAAAAACAAATCTTAGCTTATAAAAATGAAAATCCTCTGTTTATCAAGATATTTTCAAAAACATAAAAATGCAACATCAAAAAATAAAAGAAAAGACCCCCCACACTACATCCAGCATATCTATAATAAACTTCTACAAATTATTCAATAACCCAAGGGCAAACAGACCACTTTAAATGTAGGCAAACAATAGAAATGGGACACTTGTCCAGAAACACTGGTCCAAGAAGTAGTCAGCAAGCAAGTACAAGGATGTAGGATATGACTAGATATTAGAGAATAAATATCAAAAACTAGGGCTGGGGGTGCTTGTCTGCCATGCACAAACTGGACAGCATGGTACATGCCTGAAATCCAGCACTCAGGAAGTAAAGACAGAGGATTAATTCAAGGCCATCCTGGGCTATGCAGTGAGTTCGAGACCAACCTGTGATGCAAAAGACCCTGCATTTAAGAGAAGGAGGAGGGGGGGAGGAGGAGGAAGAGGAGGAGGAGGAGGAAAGATTATAACCATGATACAGTACAGTTTCGTGCCTACTGGGATGGCTACACTTTTATTTTTGAAAAATAAAAGGCAAACCTCATGGCTGCTGGCAGAAATGAAAAAGTAAGCAGGAACTGTGAAAAACAGCTGTAGCTCCTCCAATAATTAAATGCTTACATTTAATTTCATCCCTAAGTAGTTATTCCAAAGAACTGAAGATCATAACTAATAACAACAACAGCCAAAAGATGGACGAGACAATCCCTATCAGTGGATGGACAGACATACACATATGATGAACATTACTGTTTAGATGTGTTAGAAGGGATGAAGTATGGATACATGTTAGCATATGAATGAACTCTAAAGTATCACATCTAGCAAAAGAAGGTAGGCACGAAAGGTCCTGTACTGCATGATCCTATTCATATGAAATGTTCATAGTGGGTAAATTCACATAGATAAATACAAACTGGTGGTTGCTGGGAAAGGATAGAAGGAAAGGACTGGGACCTAGCAAGTGCTTGAGGACAGTGAGTTTTCTTTGGGAGTGATGGAAGTGTTTGGAATTAGGTAGAGGGGTAGGTGTGTAAAAATGTGAATTGTTCAGATTAAAAGTTAGCATGTATGATGTGAATTTCAGAAGAAATTAAGAAGAAATCATAGAAGAAAGGAACAAGCAAAGCAGGTCAGGTTTTCCAGATGGACTGACATAAACCAGCCCCATGGAGGGGTGTGTCAGTGCTGGTTAACGGAAGAGGCACAAGGAGAATAGGGGAATGCATGAAATGAAGGTGGGATGGAAACAAAGACGGCCTGGACAACTGAGGAGAAGCATTTGTGTGTAGCCTGAAGCACAAACATACCCTTGTGCAGAGTCCCAGAAGGCAGAGCATCATCACTGGGACAGAAAGGAACACGAAGTTGAGGACACCAGGTACCCTGTGCTCCTCAAGGACATTCCTTTACAGGTGGGATGCTCTACTTGACGACAAGGATGGGCAGATGAAGAGAGCTCATTAGAAATCAATCCTGAGCTTCATGATGTGACCTAGTTCTGTACCAACATCCAGAGGAGAAATGGCAGATCCTAAAAGCACAATCTCACACCAGTGCCATCAAAAACACTGAACTCAATGGCGCTGTGTTCGCCCTATGCTCAAGCAAACTGACGTCAAGACTTCAGGACTCACATCCTTCTTCCAGTTCTTTATAGATTCCTCCAGGTGACAAATTTAAAATTACTAGTTTTTCAGTAAACTTAAATGCATTAGGAAACTAAGTTTGGATTCCATTTTTCCATAAGTTCAAAAAGAATATATTTGCATGTCCCAAAGGAAAAAAATGTGCTGGACATAAGCAAGGATTTCTTGCTTATTTGCCACGGAGCTGCTCTTGTCTACCTAACTGAAACCTTGTTGTAAAGTCATAAATTCTCTAGAACCAGAAGATCATGTCACACTGTCACAGCGAGCCATTGGAGGTGTCCTCTAACTGATCTCCTCCTGCTCTGATGACACCTGACTCTCTGCAAAGGAAGGAAACAGCTGATCTTCCAGGTGTGGAAGCCCAAGGTCACTGGTTGGTCCTCTTTTGGGAAAGTTTAGATCAGTCCTCAGTCCTGGGCAAGCTGTCTCTTCCCACCCGAGGACAACAAAGACAGGACCTCTGCTCTTCTTTAACTACAGAAAAGCAAGCATGAACTTTTCAAATGCAACAAAATCTACAATGTTATAAGACATTGTTTATTTGTGTGTGTTGGGTTTTTTGTGTGTGGGAGGGTGTATGTGGTGCGTGTGTGTGTATGTGTGTGTGTACTTGCTACAATGTCTAAGGCCTTAAACAAGTATTCCATCATTGAGCAACAGCCCCAATCGCAGGTTTTATTTTATTTTTATGATACTGGAGGTAGAACCAAGACCTTGTACATATTAGGCAAGTGCTCTACTACTAAACTACATTTAGCAAATTTTCACTCATATTTTATAGAAATAGACCAGAAACAAGAACCATTTCACCTATTGGTAAATCTATACTTCAGGGTAGAAGACTGCGTACATCCCACTTAAAATGGGTAACAGAAGAAAGAATCGGGTCTTTGGAATAATACGTTCTTACTCGCAAGTAGCCTCACAAAGTCCACCGAGCAGCCACATCCTAGTGACTCCAACAACTTCAGCATGTCATGGAGTGGGTGACAGCTGCACAAGGAAGCCACCAGCTGTAAGGGGAAACCTAAAGTCTTAGAGGATTTTCCTATGGTAGGCTTCCAGGCCTTCACCTGTTTCTTCAAAGCCTGAGAGGAAACTGAAATTGGAACAAAGCTCATCGTGCACACAGCCTCTTGCACGCTTCAGTGAGAGACAGGACAAGCTTAAGCCTATGCTGCGGCACAAAACTGACGTTTTGTTTTCAAATATATCCTGCTATAATTTCTAGTTGATGCATCTCTTCTCCAGGGCTTTATTTTAAAATAAACTAAAATTCTTTTGTAAACAGCACGCATATTCTTACAGTATGCAGGTATAGCATGTACCTGACAACTAGAATTCTGTGACTAACATTGCATCCCACTAGCTTTGATGAAAATCTAGCCCTTTCGTGCATTTCAGAATAAGTTCCAGGGCTGAGAGCACTTTACGTAAAGGTTTACATGGTTGACATTTCAATCATTCCTAGGGGACAGTGGTGACTCTGCAGAGGAAGGTGAGCCAAGGGGACATCCACTGTGCACCTCCCGTCAGTCCAAAAGTTGGGTAAAGGTGACACTTCCAAGTATGGAAACTCCTGTGAAACCAGAGAAACAAAACCTGACACAATGTTGACCTTGACTCCTGTCAGCAAAAAGTAGCTTTCAAAGGTCACACTGTTTGCTTCCTGCCCTTTTCCCTTCCATCTAATCAGCCTGGAAAGGGTGGACAAGGAGAAAAAGAGATGGGGCAAAAAGGAGCCACCATGGGAAGACAGGGAGAGAAACCCGACCACTAGCTGAAGTGAAGAATTCTGTCCTCTGAAGATGACATGCGCGGGTGATAAAGGTATGTCTTTATAGGAAGAGAAGCAAGGAGAGAGAAATTTGCCCTCTTCATTTCGCTACACCTTCTCATAGTTCACAATTCCTCAACAAATTACAAAAAGAAGAAAAAGATTTGGGATTTGTCCACTGCTTGGGAACAACTCTAAAAGCAGAAGGAAGGATACCGAAAGACAAACGGAGGGACACAGCTGGACAATCAAACCATAAGCACTGTTAGATTCTGTCAAGGACCACCTGGCCTAAGTTACTGGGCAACAAAAAGAGAGACCGGCTGTGCAGAATTATGAGTTCTGGAATAATGTGAGAACATTCTCACAGCATGACTAAAGGGGCCACAACATGTACGGCAGAGCAGGAAAGGCCCACTGACGGAAGCCAAGCCACGAGGCGTCAGGTCCAAGGCCAAGTCATAAAGTGACGGTACTTCCGTCAACTGGAAAACATACCCCAGAGCTCAGCTCAGTTGCTCATGAAGAGACAATTCTGGAGAGAGAGAAAAAAAATAGGCTGTGTGACAAGGGAGATTCTCAACCAGCCCATAGCTACTCCAGCCTCTTGCCCCAATGTCAGCAGCCAAGGCCTTCCCAAACTGTGGACCCCATCAAGAAGAAATATCAAAGAGATCAATCACTGTTGTTATTCCAAACCCCACATTTTATTTTAAAGCAATCTATAACTGGATCAGACCCCAATAAATCTTGGATTATGGTGATACTTTATAAACTACAAAAATCCCAGGAAATTGGTCAGCCCTTACCTTTCCTGCATGAGAATTACCACTGCTCTTGAATGTGTCTTCCTGTGGTATGCAAACTTTTCTAGAATCTTCCCCAACACACAACATGTACAGATACATATTTTTCAGCCCTAAAATATTGTCCTTTTTGTTAGTCTTTCTATATGCAACTCACATTCTACCCAAAATTAATTCTAGATGACTCCACGCCTGAAGGTTATCAGTAACATCTCACCAAGTCCAGTTTTTGTATCCCCAGTTCTTGCCTGCAAGGCTCTATTCAGGCAACGACTGAACCAGCGTGGCACAGCTCACTTCAGCATTACTGGCTGACATCTTTCCTGAGTAGGGTCCAAGCTGAGAGAGTCCCCAGTACCAGAAACTGTTGAAAGTGGTAAGCCTTATACTATACGATCACTGCCACTGTAAAGTGGTGTTGTACAAATTGGTCCACTAAAGCCAAATATCACATTCTGAACCCTTAAAATATCATTATTTAGAACTGAGATTTGATACATGGGGGGAGGTGAAGAGATGGCTCGATTGATAAAGCACAAAGATTTAAATTCAATCCCTGAACCCACATAAAAATGTCAGGCATGGGTAGAGTACATTTGTAATCCCCGGCACTAAGGAAGCAGAGACACGTGGATTCAGAGAGGCTCACTGGCCAGCCAGCCTGGCCTGCTCAACAAATTACAGGTTCAGCAAGCGACCTTGTCTCAAGGAAAAGGTAGATGGCATGACACTTATGTTGTCCTCTGGACCACACATGAATAGTCATAAAAGTGTACATGTACTTGTATAAAAGTACACTTGCATGTGCATGTGAACACACACACACAAGATGCACCGGTATTAAAAGTATGACATCTCAACAATGTTTATACTGATTAAATGTCAAATGATAATAATTTGGATAAGCTAGGCTAAATACATCATTCATATTCATTTAACTGACCATGTTAGACTTCCCAGTCTTCAGCTTTGGCTGCTATGCTCTGTTTGTTTTCTTTACTGAGACTAGAAAATCAAGTGTTTTAAACTGACATGCATAGCTCACATGGTGGGCAGCAGTGACCTCAGAGCTCAGGCAGGCAAACATGAACTTTTGTGTCATTTTGAAACCAAAGGTGCCTAAGGAAATGCAAGTTGTTCCCTATGACAGTTGTGAAAATGTTTTCAAAAGATGAATAAAAGAGATAAGAACAAAGGTAATTACGTCAGTCTGGGGGCATTGGCTCTGTGATGTGGTAGTGGTGTGGTGGTGGTGGTGCTGGTGGTGATGTGGTTGTTGGTATTGGTGGTGATGTGGTTGGTGGTGGTGCTGGTGGTAGGGGAGGTGGTGGTGGTGATGTGGTTGTTGCTGGTGATGTGGTGGTGATGATGGTGGTGATGGTGGTAGTGGTGGTAAATATTAAACTTGGACTGGTTTCTGGAAAGAATGATTTTCAATCATATAATCATATCATGGTATGGTATCTTTGTCTCTTTATTCATTGCACGGAGGTCATTCATGGCAACAATGATTTAAAGAAGACTTTCAAATACTATATTTTTCTAGCTCTAATTTCCACTAGCGGAGAAGTACGTAGGTGTCTTTCAACACTGTAGTCATTTAAGGACTTGGAGAATGAAGGGATAGTTTAGTACATTCTCAAGGGAAGAAAATGAATTTCATATAATTTCGGAAAGGCTTAACTTTCACTGGGAAAGAACAGAAGAGATGCAGGGATATAACTGAAACTTCCCAAGTGGAGCCTCTTCCACCAGGGCAGCATCTTCTCCTGCAGAGGAAGACAGCAGCAGTTCTGCCTATAGCCAAAGGCAGATGGGAGAAGGGAGTCACCCAGCTCAGCTGCCCCATGAAGCAGAATCTCCAGAGCTCTGGGCTGAGAATCCCTCCACCCCACCTCCCAATCGGGCTGGGCAAGCATCTTGCTTCTTCCCTTGGCTCCACTTACTAGTGTTCCCTGAGAGACCTGATTAATGAATGACTTGTGCAGAAATCATCAAGTTCCATACATTTTATTGGTGTTGTGATTTGTTTTTGATATGTGATCTTGCTATATAGCCCAGGCTGGCCTTGAACCCACGATCCTCCTGCCATAACATCCCATGTTCATGTTCCACCACACCCAGCCTCAGTGTGAGGATCCTGACATGAGTGCTACGCTCTGAAAATATAAAACCGTAGCCTATAGACTTCCATGGCTGTTCTTGCTGCACATAAATCACAGCATCTTTAATATGTAAGGGTTTGAAATAAATGCAGCTCTACCATCCAAGAACCAAAGATGTTTTCTTTTTCCAAATTTAAGGATTATCTTTGGTTTGATTAGACATAAATCTTTAACAACATAAAAATGAGGATAATTTACCTAAAAAAATGGTCATTGTGTTCACTGTATTTTTTCTTGTATGTGTATGGGATTTTTGTCTACATATATGTCTGTGAGCCACTTGTACGCCTAGTGCCTACAGTGGCCAGAAAAGGGCTTTACTTCCCTTGGAACTAGAGTAACAGAGAGTTGTGAGTTGCATTGGGGGTGCTGGGAATTGAACCCAGGTTCTCTGGAAGAACAATTAGTGTTCTTAACCACTGAGCCATCTCTCCAGCCCAAACTGTATAGGTCTTTAATTTTTAAATTTTATTGACTAACAGTATTAATAAGCTAAGTTCGATGTGGTATAAATAAGCAGAATCTAAAACACACCATGAGAACTAAAATATACTCTGATTACACACTGTGGACACAAAAGACACTAAAGAGCACTGAACTACTATGTACTATGAAATAACTCACTGTTGGAGCCAAAGAGCCTAAAGCAACATTCCAAAACACAATCAACAATGCTCAGATGCCAATTCTAAATGCTTTTCTTTTAATTTTTATTTATTTATTTATTTTTCAAGACCGGTTGTCTCTGTGTAATAGCTCTGGTTGTCCTAGAACTCACTCTGTAGGTGAGGCTGGCCTTGAACTCACAGAGATCTCCTGCCTCTGCTTCCCAAGTGCTGGGATTAAAGGTGTGTGCCACCACCACCCAGTGCTTTCCACTTTTTGTATTGTACAAAGAATTCATTCAATATTTTTTAATAATTTCTTAATTTTACATGCATTGGAGTTTTGCCTGCACGTGTGCCTGTGTGAGGGTGCTGGATGTCCTGGAGCTGGAGCTACAGACAGTTGTGAGCTGCCACGTGGGTGTTGGTAATTGAAGCCAAGTCCTGTGGAAGAGCAGCCAGTGCTCCTAACTACTACTGAGCAGCCATCTCTCCAGCACCCTCATTCAATATTGTTGTTTGTTTTTGTTTTTCGAGACTGGGTTTCTCTGTGTAGCTCTGGCTGCCCTGGAACTCACTTTGTAGATCAGGCTGGCCTCAAGCTGACAGAGATCTTCTTGCCTCTGCCTCCCAAGTGCTAGGCTTAAAGGAGTGTTCCACCACACCTGGCAAGATCATTCACTATTTTTCAAAGAATCATAATTCATAAGATGTAACCACTGAGTGGTGCTAAAATGAGACCAAATGCTTTTTTTTTCAGGAGTTCTTAGAGGGAAATTGAAAAGAACTCTTGTCTGCACTCAAGGGTGAGAGGAACACAAGGATGTCAGCTGGCAGCCAGGTAGTCAAGTCCAACCAGGGGCTGTGTGGATGGGGAGGAATAAGCCCCACAAGATATCTGCTATCCTAAGGCCTAGAGGCACCCAAAGTTGGCATCTCATCAAATGCCAAATGCAGACCATGTGACACAGAAGCATTTCTCCTTAAACCCAGAACATGGAACAAATCACTCTCCCATTCTGGTGCTGCTGTGACTCTTGACGCTAGCTATTTCTATTCATTAAACACAGATGCCTTCATCCAGACAATATATATACGTGTGTGTGTGTGTGTGTGTGTGTGTGTGTGTGTGATAAAATTAGCAGAAACATGGACCATCTATGGATAAGGTAACTGAAGTATGGGAAGAGTGGACAGCCCAGAAAGATAAATGGGAAACAGAATAGAAAGCAAACAGTGTACCTACACTGATTCAAAGTCTCCAAAATTACTCAGCATCCTGAACTGGACTGTGCCTACTAAGACAAGCTTATGAGTCACCCTTCGGGGGTGGTGAAATATAGTACACTGGACTGAAAATAGATAGGAACATTCAATAATAAATCTACTTTCTTGATATTCTTATATCATTAAAGACTGGTCATTTGGGGATGGGTCAAGTTATGCAATTCTTCCTTCCCCTCACACAGAGGCTGGAAGAAAATCAGCCAGGATCAGTGCCAGGAGATAATGACACATCTGACTTGGGGTGCAGTCTCCTGAAGAAGACTGTTACTAAAGAGTGGGACTCTGTGTGCACCTGTCATGAGGACCAGGGGAGACACTGGTTCATGGGAATCACTGAAAAATGACTTCATGCCTCTTAAAGGAGGAGAGGGCAAATAGTGCGATGTGGTAACAGCAATTAAAACACAGATGAGATGACAGCAGTCTCTCATCTCGGCTGCGACCAGGTACTCTTACAAAGCACCAACAGCCTCCATTTGAAAAGAAAACCAATAGGCCATACAAAGAGAATTCTGGTGACTTGGGCATCCCATGAAGGATTTATGGTAAACTCATAGGGGTATACAAGGAACTGAGTGGTATCGCTCTCACAGGAAGATGACCCAAAATAAAGGCTTCTCACTGGTGAGCAAGGGGGGGGGCTGTAATTTTTGATGATGGTGGGAATCTTCTAAACAGAACCTAGACCAGACTGTAAAGTTACACAGCTGTCCCCTCAATGACACCAAATGCTTTCCTAAAGCCAGGCAGCACTGTCACAAGCAACAAGAATACAGTGAGTGAAAGATAAGGGGCTGAGGCAAAACTCAGAAAATCCTGCTTGCCTGTCCAACACGCCGAGGAAAACAGTCCCGCACCAATTTTAAGAGACACTGGATGAAAAGATTTGTCTCACAGATCTCAAACTCCAAATGCCACCAGTACAATTCATCCCCAGGAGTTCCAGGGTGGGTACTCACTGGGCAGCTGGGAACAACAGCAAGGGGCGTCTACCTGGTCAAACCCTGTGCACAGTTCCCTGCAAAGAAAGCAGCCACAGACAAAGCAAAAGCCAGTGTGAAGTTCCTGCAGTTCTCACGTAGGTAATCAGCCTTTGGTTTCACAATCAGAATCTAGTTTATATTTCTTAAAGCACATCAGGAGGCTGCATTAAATTATTAATGACAGTAGATCTAGAAAATAAAGGTTTCAAGTCATCAAATCAGAAACATTCACTGCTACATGCTGCATGGTTTTCCACATGCTCTACAATGGTACTATCTCCCACCAAGCTCTTAATTTAGTAAACTAATTAAGCAGCAATTGAACAACAGAGCTATCAAAGATCTTTGCAAATAATTGGATTGTCTTTTCTTGATTAATAGGAAAATGACCTCAGATGACCTGTAACTGCAAGAAACCTTTCAAATGTCCTTGGATGAACTGTCATTGGAAGAAATGTTTCCAGGTACTACAGTGCTGAGCAGAACAGATTTAAATCTGTAAATTAAATCGTATTTACAGATTTACAATGAATTGCACCTATAAGCAAAGAGCCGACTTTCTCTGATTCCATATTTTCTTTATTGATAGGCTGTTTCCATCAAGTCCAGGTGTGATGCTCGGGTTTTAGTTCAGCTAGAGTTTAATCTTAAGATCTTTCCAGTTTGTAGCAGGAAAATTCCAGGTGGTATCAGAAGCATGTAGGAGTAAGAGGAACCCCTGGGCACATGGGAGGCAAGTAGAGGAATAAAAACTGGTGACCAAGAAGTGGGAAAACGGTGTCTACGACAGTTTGAATTTGAAATCTTGGCCATTACCTTCTGTGGATGGATGGAGTGTCTACAGCATGGCAGGAAGGGACGGCAATAAAGACTGTGTCGAGATACAGAAACAAATCTAGAGGGACAGCTGTGAATATAAATCCACAGGTCACAGGATTCGTTTCAGGAGAGCAAAACATCATAGTGCACTTGTGACCCCACTTTGTTTAAATAAACGTTCCAGGTCCATATACAAATGCCTGGACGTGAGCATTATCTGAACCCATGACCAGAACCTGAACCTGAAAAAGTGGAATGGAAGGGAAAGTAAAGAAAGGGTGAGAGGGGAAAGAGAGGGGGGTGAGTCTTTGGTTTAAATCTAATATTAAACTACTGTATGTTATTTTTACCAGAAGACGGACTACTTTTAAAGGTGAAATTCACAAACTATGGAACTCACCCCAAACTATGCATGGAAACATTCCGTTTGGATATAATGTACAGGGTTAGAGAATGTGGAGTGCTGTATGCATGGAATTTATTGACTCAGTGAATATCCACTAGGAGCCACTGTAAGGATGAATTGAATCATGCTGGTACTGGCTAGTTTCATGTCAGCTTGACACAAACTGGAATCATTTGGGAGGAGGAAACCTCAACTGAGAAAATACCCTCACCAGATCACCCTATGGGAAAGACTGTGGTGCGTTTTCTTGATTGATAATAGATGTGGAAAGACCCAGCTCACTGTGGGTGGTGCCACCCCTGGGTAGGTGGTGCAGGGTGCTATAAGAAAACAGGCTGAGCAAGACATGGAGAGCAAAATAAGAAGAACCCTTCCATGGCCTCGCGTCGGCTCTTGCCTCCAGGTTCCTGTCCTGGTTGCCTGCACAACTGAGTGATGCACTGTGATGTGGAAGTGTAAGCAAAGTAAACCCTTTCCTCCCCAAGTTGTTTAGGGTTATGGTGTCTTAGCACAGCAATGGAAGCCCTTACTAAAGCAAAGACACAGAACTCACACAGAAATTCAGAAATGGTGTGCTATGACTATTCCTATTTTGTACAACAAAACTACAAACAAGAAATACTAAAGCCTCCCACAGATGCCAGGCTCTAGGCAACACTGGCTGTGTTGATACACGGCACCCTGATCAGCTTGCTGGTGCTACCTCCCTCATGGAACGTACTATATTGTTTGTATTACATGTATGTTTGTAATTGCATATGAACACGAGACTGTAGCTGCCAGGAGGATGCAGATTATGTGTGTACTGAAAACCATCGTCTACATCCCCTGCACTTAGCACAGGCTCTGGCACTTAAAAGGAGCTGGGGGGGCACTGTTGAATGAAATAGATAATGAGGTGGTCTACCCAGAGCTGAGACACTAAACTTCATAACTCTCTTCTGCTTCTTGGCACTATGAAACAAGCCTAGGTCCTAGGAAGCTCATCAATTAATTTCCCTGCCAGATCTATCATTCTGTAAACAAAGACTTACAGACTAGACATGCCATTTCCCACCTTTCCTCTGTTTCCCCTTGGACCCCAGCATAGCAGGCAGCCCAGGGGAAAAGCATTGACTTAAATACCTTACAGACCAGCTCATCGCAGCCATTCCGATACTGGCATACCATGACCATGTTATGGTCTGGGAGTGATGGCCCCACTGGTTGGCTTTCTCATGCAGAGAGTATAAATCTGGGCACTGAAGGGCTAAATGCAGTCTCTAGAAAAGGAAGTGCTGTCAGGGGGGGCAGGGGAACAGATATCAGCACTGTCTGTATGTCCTCTCTCTGTGGTTCAGCCTTCAAAATAGAAGAAATATGTTTTCCTATAATGTAAGAAATAACTTAATAGTTAAACAAAATGCCCAAATCTCAATATCGTAATAATCCTAGTAGAACAATACCTGATATACATCAAATACTCAATGAGAAGTAACAAGAGCAAGAAGACTCACAGGAGAAACAAGGAAGGTGGTCTGCTATCTCACACCACATACCAGACAGTAAGTCTGTCACAGACAGAAAACTACAGCCCCCTCCAACTGCTTACGTCCAGGTCCCCACTCTCCTGGACTCTTGTGCCAAGTCCACTTCCTCACTGAACCCTGGAATTAGGGATCTCCAAATGCAGGCTTATCTCTTCAGCAAGGTTTATGAGCATGAAGGAAGGGAGGACTCTGCCTTCCCACTCCGCATATCCTGTTGCAACCATGCGGCGAAGGCCGACCCAGAGAGCCTCTAGCCTTTCAAATGTCCCTCCCGAAGTCTAAAACCGCCAGTCTGAGAAAACCTCCCAAATGCTACAAAGAAGCGTAACAGCCCCTGCATCAGCCATTGGCAGTGGCTAACCACACTGAAGTATGAAACTGGGGATTCTTCGCAGGGGCTATGGGAGGCATTTCATGGATGTTTGTTCTTTGAAACCTGAAATCATTCTAAGAGCTTCGCATCAGCAACATAGATTTTTTTGGCGATTTCCTTCATGTATTCATTCTCTTTGGCTTCTTACCAAATTTCCACAAACACGGTGACTTAAAACACATTTATTAGTTCCTGGTTTGGTCAGTCAGAGGTTGGCACACCATTATAGGGCTATATGTTTGCTGTCTAACAAAGTCGGTATCCTGCTTCCTTCCTTTCCAGAGGCTCTGATGACCAGTAACCTAATGTGCCTCTCTCTCTCTCTCTCTCTCTCTCTCTCTCTGTCTCTCTCTCTTTCTCTCTCTNTCTCTCTCTCTTTCTCTCTCTCTGTATCTGTCTCTCTGTCTCTCTCTGTCTCTGTCTGTGTGTGTGTGTGTATGTGTGTGCGCGCACGCTCTGAAACCAATGGGCAAGACATACTCCCCAAGTATGTGAGTCATGGGGTGTAGAATCGCAGCACTGCACCTATGCCTGCCATACATCTACTATCTGTGTACCTCAAGCTCTGGTAGGAAGTGATGTCACAAGGAAAGGTGACTGGCTGTCTTAGTTAGGGTTACTATTGCCGTCATGAAACACCATGACCAAAAGCAGCTTGGGGTGGGTGGGGAGATTATTTCTTTCAGAGTTCCATATGACAGAACATGGGCAAGAACCCATGCAGGGCAGAAACCTGGAGGCAAGAGCTGATGAAAATGCCAACCATGATGGGATGCTGCTTACTGGCTTGTTCCCTGCAACTTGATCAGCCTGCTTCCTTATAAAACCCAGGATCACCAGCCCAGGCAAATCATCACCTAATAAATGGGCAGGACCCTTTCCCATTGATCACAGATAAACTGTTCAGAGTTGAAGCCGGGTCTGATCTTTAACCATATTCCCATTCCTCTCCCAGGAATGACGCCAACCCGAAGAATACACTAATGTACCAAGTTCTAAACCTATGTAAGACATTGCTCTCCTGTATCTTAGATGTTAAGAAATTAGACGCCAAAAAATTTACATTCTTTCAGAGAAGCATGTGAACACATACAAAAAGATAAAGAAAACAACATGAAAATACAAAGGAAAGAAGACGTGTGCAGAGGGGAATAAATATTTGTTTTATTAACACAGAGTCCAAAGAACAACATAGGCTTTTTATAAAATTAAATGAGATTATAAGCTAATTCAGCTACTCTTTCATTCAACTAAGTTGGTTAGTGGAAATTTCACAGAGACAACACATATGCCACTAAAACAATAAAGTAAAAGTATAAAAATGTTTAAAAATATGTTTCACATATCCATTAGCATGTTGAGTGTTTAAAATATATTCTATTTTATTTTATGTGTATATGTGTGAGTGTGTGTGTGTGTATATATATATATATGTACCACATGAGCCCTTGGAGATTAGAATAGACTTTGGCTATCTTGACACTGGAGTTGTAGACAGTTGAGAGCTGATACATAGGTGCTGGGAACTGAACCTACATCCTGTGGAAATAAAGCAACTGCTCTTAACTACTGAGCTATCTCTCTCAATTTTGCTTCATACAAATCCTGACGCACTATGGTCTCGGGCAGAATGGATAAACTGTGAATAAATGAACACAGTAAAATCTAGCCCTGCTGGGAAGGAAGAAAAGCCTTTGGGTTCCTTTGCCATTACAGAGAAGATCATGGACCTCCTTAAGGTACAGACAAAGAAGACGCCCAGTTCAGTAATCTCAAGCCTTTTTCCATTCAACACACCCAGCCCCAGTGAGAACAATATGGCCGGGTACCACAGACGCCAAGGAAGCTCACCAACCTCAGCAGCTCAGAGGTAGCACCAAGTCACAGCAGGGGCCGTGAAGAGGAGCACAACATTAAATCAGAACATTTGCATTGAAGGTGGATGTGCTCTAGGTGACTCACTTCCCCCCCCAGGCTAGGCAAGTCTGTGTGTCCGGTGGCATTGACTCAGGGACAGTAACCAAGGACCATTAGCATCCGGAGGCCCTCTGCGCACAGGTGGAGCTAGAACTATACGTTAGTTGGGCATCTTCAGTTTCTACTCTCTAATCTCAGTTCCTGTGTTTTATTGGCTATTAGCAGAAATAAGAGAAACATAAGTTTATTTTGTCAGAGAACTCTCGCTTTCACCTGATGTATTGTGCTATTGCTTTTTTGTGGTTTGGGTTTTACGGGGTTTCTAACTATATAATTTGACTTAAAATCCCATGCAATGCAGCACAGCATTCACGTCTGTTTGAGGTGACATATAAAATGAAGCATTCCCGGCTTCCCGTGATCCTCAGTGAACCCCACAGAAGATTCCAGCAGGGTCTCAGTTTCACAAGCCTGGATGCTTGCCAACCCAGGTAATTATTCTCTGCCTACCTAATTTCCCCAGGCAATTTTAATTGAAAATGGTATTATCTTTTATCCGTTGCTCAGTTCTAATCTGCTCTGCAGTGTCCCTGTGTCCTGCTTATTGCTTCCACCACCATAAGCTCACTGAGCTGATCTCTTTTTGAAGCTTAAGTTGAAGGAAAAAAAAAGCAAAAACAGTTTCTTAAGTTCCCAAGGGCAGGGGGAGGAGATTCTATGATACATATGAGCCATTTAATTAGTCTCAAAATATTCTGCTGAATACCACTGGCATGCGGTATAAAATACCCCTTCCTGCTAACCTTATGAAGTTTCTTTTGTGGACAGAAACCTAAAGCTTTTCTTTCTGAAACACACACACACACACACACACACAGAGGCTAGAGACAGAGATTAGGAAGGACACTGGCATGATTTTATTCTCTTAAAATGATTGTCAAATCCCTATTCGTCTCCAGATAACCTGATTAGCAATTAACTAAGAATACATACCACTTCGAATAGGAATGCTGGAACAACATTGAAAGCTGCAATAGAAACATGCATTTTGGATGGCTTCCAATGGCCATGCTCTGAAACCAACGCTCTACAACCGAACCAGGGAAGACCACAAAGGCAAGTAACATATGCAATGTTATGCTTTCCAGCATCACCATATGAATGTACAAAGAAGATGGAATACTACTCAGTGTTGAAACAAAGAGCTGTTGAATAACAACAACTACGGTGAAGGCTAGGGGGTGATGCAAGAGAAGCTAACCACAAAAGAACATACATCACCTAATTCCACGTATAGGACAAACTTGAAATAATGTAAATTATACAGATGAAGCACAAATTAGTGATTCTTCTTGAGAAAGAGAAGAGAGAGAAGGAGCTGGCCACTGACCCTAGGAAACGACAGCACCAGAGACCTACACAATGGAAGTCCTCAGGACTCTGTCTGTATTGGTAGCCCAGGGATCTGCACAGGTGCTTAAGCTATACTGAACACATGCACGTAAAGCTGTGAAATCTGATGAGCTCGAACAATTCTATAAATTTCACAATTGCGACTCTGTTCTGTGATTTTTAAGGCTATCACCAATGGGGAGAACTAGGAAAGGCTGGGAAGACAAGATGAAGGCCGAAGCTCCATGATGAAGCACTTGCTTTGCACGCTCAAAGTCTGAGGTTTAACCTCTAGTCATGCAAAACAACAAAGGCTAAAGAAAATGAGCTCAATTTCTAGAACATATTATATTTAAGCCACTAGCTGCCAAATATTTTCACATAATCAATGCACGTGGAACTGATGTAAAAATGAAGACAGTTTACTGTTGGTTTCGATGCACTCCAAGCTTTTGGACTTTATGTGCTATCTCTCAGTTCAAATTACCCATATTTGGAATGATCAATGATCACATGTGACTTGGCTTCCAGTACTGAGCAGCAGGGCACCCACGCCTCAAACCCCTTCAGTGGCACATCATCTGTCCCATGACACATCTTTCTTTCTGGAAATCTCTTGCAGAAACGCTTCATGATGAAAACCTTAAAGCCTGGATAGTCACCAGAAGGTGTGATGATGTCCAAGAGAATAACACGGGTAGTATCAACTTTAATCTGCACTGGATTGCAGTTTCAGTGCTTTTTGTTGTTGTTGTTGTTCTTTTAAAGGGAACTAATTTCTAGTCTCTTTAGAAACATCACACTAGTAGAGTTTCAGGAACTATGGTATGTTAGCTGGGCTCAATGATTGGGATTTTTAACTTGCTGAGCCTCTGTGACTGTGTCAAGCCTTTCCCCTTGCTCTCCCATTCCCCTGTCCCCACCCCCACTGTAGTGCCCGAAGATAGGAATTACTGACACAAAAGAGCCTTGGAACTCACACAGTCACTGGGGAAAAAGAAACAAGGGATCGAGTATATGATAGAAGCTCTGAAAAATATATAGAATTAGGCCAAATCTCCTGGGAGCTGAAAAGTAAAACAGGAAACAACCAGGTCTGAGCAGAATCTCCAGGGCTCAATCTCAAAAGACCAGAGTACTCACCATCCCCCTGGCAAGAGAGAATGGAATGAGAAAACATTATTCCCAAATAGAGCCTTGGGGAGCAGAAAGAGAAAGGGTTTGGGAGTCAGAGTGAGCTATCTTTGAGAATACAAGTCAATTAACCTCTCCTGGACCTAGCTTCCTTGTTTGCAAAGCAGCAAAATTATCTCTCAAACTCATTGTAAAGTTTAGTGGAATAGTACACAAGACAGGCCTATCACATGCCTGCTGCCTGGAGTGGGCATTCAATTACAGTACTCCCCCACTCCTTTATTTCTGCTGTCAAATCACTACAAGAACGGAGAAAATGATCCGTGTAAATTAAACTAAGAATAGTAACATGGGAAACTCAAGAGCTATTGCTCCAGAAAAACACCAGAGAGAAAGAACCATTTCACTGCTGCCTGTAGTGATTCCCTTCGAACAGGCTGCTAGGAAAGGGATTTCACCATCAATCTAAGTTTACGGATTCTTCAATCAGGGGCAAAGAGGACACATATGAAACACCTGAGGATATGATACAAAATCATCTAGAAACACAGAAAATACAAAATCATGGCCTCCAGATTCCTTATGGACACATTCTTCACAAGCAAAAACTGTCCTCCATCCTGAGTATGGCAGAGCTTATACCAGTATTTTTCTTCTTTTGTTATTTAAACTTGGATTGCTATTTATATGATTTGTTTGGCTTTGTTTTTTTTCCACACACTCTTGGTCAACCATCTGCATCATGAGAAAGTGTATCATGAGCTGGTTCATTGGATCTCAATGATAATTTGTTTTTTATTGATGCACTTGACTACTTTAAACTTCTCAAAGCTGAGAACACAGCTACTAGTACGAGACCATCAAAACAGGTACCATACTGAAAAGAAGGGCCCAAATGTGTAACTAGATAGCAGCCAGTTCTTATTTTGTTCCCTATCCACCATGTATGTTGGTCTTGGTAGGAACTTAAGCATCTGCTTTAGGTATGGTTCAAACATAAAAGACCCTAGTCTTTATCAGCATCATTTCTGCTGATACAAACTGGCCAGCTAGACTAGAGCTTCAGGTGATATGAAACAGCTTCTAGGACAGCATGGGAAGGATTCCATTGCTGCTGCTTCTGGAACCAATCAAGCAGCCCGAGATGCTACAAGTAATACCTGAAGCAGGACAAAGTCACTATGGGAAACCACAGCAACTGAAAGCAAATAAAATGGAGAAGTACTTAGATGTTCTCATCCACGAGGGACATTCAGGACTCACCAAAGTCTAGATTCTGAAGAAGAGTTTTAATGATAAAGATAATAAATTCAAGAAAATTATCATTGTGTAATCATATGATAAAATTCATTCTTTCTAGTATAGTTCTGCAGTTTTTATCAAATATATATAACTCATATAACACTCAACTAAGTAACAAAACAATTCCTCTCCTGCCCAAACAACTTTATGTTGCTCCTTTGTGTCCCATCCATCGCCCTAATTTCCACACAACCATTCAATTGCTTTCTCTTCTTGATGTAAATCCTTTGAGACTAATTTAAGAAAGGATCTTTCACCCAGCATAATGCACTGTGTAACTTATCTAAGATAATGTATTCATCAACAGTTGATTCGTTCCCTCTGCAAAGTAGTTAACTCATCGCATTGTATAAAGAACAGATTTTTTTTCATTTCTTTATCCAAAGATATCTAAGGTATTCCTACTTTCTGATGCTCCTAAAACAATTAATACAATTTAAGTGAAAGGTTTGGGGTTAAACACATATCCATTGCATTTAAATAAATACCCATAAGTGGCTCTTCTGGATTAGATGCCCATGTGTTTAACCATGAGAAACCACTGAAGTATTTTCCAAAGTAGTTGTACTATTTTGAATCTCCAACAATGTGTTCTGTATCGACGCCCACTGAGTACTACTACTCTGTGAGATGTACAGTTCCTTCATATTTTCATAATGGTATATGTGAAGGATGGGGGATGTCTATATGGGTAAAGTGCTTACTGCACAATCAGGAGGCCCTGAGTTCAGATCTTAAGCAGTCATGTGAAAATCAGGTGTGGTGGCATGTGTCTATAATCCCATTCCTAAGAAATGGGGGGAAAAAGTAGATCCAGGAGACTTATAGGCTAAACACCCTGACAAAAGAAATGAGTTCCAAGTGTTATATAGACCTGAAGGCCCACTAAGAGAATGTTATTTCCTCCTAGCCAAAAGAATAAGTCTGGATAGAGACTAGCATTACAGTTGGGCTGGCTAGGCACCTGGCCAAGGGACGACACATCATAAAAGCAGATTCACTTACCACAGTGTTAAAGAGATGGGAAGAATAATTATCCCTTGAATGCAAAAAAAAATTTTTTTTTCCTCCACAGAAAACTAACCACTGTGCAGTTGTTACAGAGCTTTGCAACTCGGAGTAGCTGCCAAGATTTGCAGCTTGCCTATCCTGTGACTTTTCTTTTTAAACTCTAATTAAATTGTTCCCAAGCTTCCTTCTAAGCCCATTCTTAGGTTTTAAAACACTGAATGAGAACCTAAGTTTCCCTAGCAACATGCAGCACCCCAGATGGGGCTCCACAAAATTGCTGGTGACATAGGTACACTGAGAGTCATTGTCTCAGAAAAAGAGGGTAAAAAGGGATAGAAGAAGACACTATCTACCTCTGATAGTCACTGGTAAATGCATACACACACACACACCATACATACATATACACAAAAAATAAATATATGATCTCTTGATGTGGTGCAAAAGTGTCAGTCATTGAGATCTACCCTATCTCAGAGTGCTCCATTGTTAAATTACTAACAAAGTCTATCTTAAGCACAGAGACCTGAGTAAATCCTCACAGCTGCAATACAGAGATGGCCTGGCACTAGGAGAAAAATTATTTCTACAACTTTCCATATATCCACTCATATCTACAAATAACAATCACAAAACAAAACCTTATAACATGAAATAATTCTAATACAGTCAAATTCATTAGCATAGTGAACCAATAGTTCTGTAACAATATACTACACACAAGACACGGTTCATAATATAAGGCAGTTTTCTAAGTACAGTAATAATTTAAACTTAACACAAAGGATTACCTGGTATTTTATAAATCTGAGATTCAAAATTACTCCAGCCAGCAACAGTATATTTACAAAAATTAATAATTTGATTACAAATTTTCAACAAGTTCTCAACCCCTGTTCTGACACATTTTATACTTTAAATTAAGAACACCAAATGTATGACTTAAGAGTTTTTAACTATGCCTAATTCACTACTACTTTGTGGAGATAGTGTCTCATTTTCTGCCACTAAGATTAATTTATAAAATGCTTATCTGCTCTGTGGATGGAACAGGAAATTAAATGCTTTTCCATGAAAAACAACTATTAAATTTGCCCAACAAATATTTATTGTGTTCCTAGCAAGCTAAAAGGATAGTTAGTGACTATTACTATAAGTAGGGCCCCCAGGATGTTGCTGTGGACACAGTGACATCTGAGCAAAAACCTGAGAAGACAGGAATGCATTTCATAAAAATATGGAAGAGGGCTCCATAAGACAGTTCAGCAGGTGCAAGGGTCTTGAGGGCACTGTGTGAGGTGAACAGATCAACAAAGGAATTTCTTAAAAATTTCATTAAAAAAAGAACAGTTAAAGCCAATTCATGGACAGGTGGTCACTGTCTCTATCGGTTGAATAGGAAGCCATACATATTTTCAACAGTACAGTTAGGTGATTTGACCTATAGTTTAAAGGACTTAGCTTGAGAATGACCACAGCACAGAAATCAGTTACTATGAAAATCCAGATGAGTCAACAGCGTGGCTTGGTCAGTGGTAGTAATAGCCATTCACTACCTCTGGCTCTTAGAAAATCTTTCCAGCTCCATTTCCTCAAATGGGATAGGGTTTAGTGCTCTAAAGTCTCTAACTCTTAGTATATTGTCCAGTTGTAGATCTCTATGTTGATTACTATCTGCTGCAAAAAGTTTTTCTGTTGAGAGGGGAATGATCTATGGGTATAGCAATATGTCATTAGTGGTCATTGTATCGCTATGTTCATTTCACAGGAAAATACTAGTAGTTTTTCTTCTAGGGCCCATGACCTCCCTGGTTCTTGGACTCATTAACAGTACCAGAGATGGGAACCCATTTCATGGAGTAGTTTTAAATTTTATCAAAAAGTGGTTAGTTGGTTACTTTCATAACATTTGTTGCACACTGCACAAGAGGGGTAACTTCTCTTTAGACCTCTGTGTTCCTGCAGTCTGAAATACAAGTGCAACATAAAGAGCTAGCGCCCTGCTAATGTGGTTCTTGAGGTTGCACTAGAGATGTGACACTAAACATGTCCATTTGATATCAAGTATCTAAAATACTATCCTTTAGGCTTATTCTCGAATCTCCCTTACACAGTGTTTCTACCCCTCTTACAGGAGGCCCATGAACTTGGTGAATGAATGAATAAAACCCTCCACTATTGAGGGGCTGGTGCACAGGAGAAAGGTAAGGACATACATTTTCACATCCTCCTTTTTCCCCTCCCGAACAGGCCCAGTTTCCTTCCTTGTTTATAATTCTGGGGTGTGACTTAAAGCACTAAAAAGAGCAAACAAAAAGTCCTGCCTATCTGGGGATGTTTTAACAACAAACAAGCAGCATGAAACAAGAGGTACACTACATCCTCCTGTCTCACCTCCACCACGTCAGAGAACGAAACTGCTGTCACAGCTGAGAAGCCACGGGGAAGCTGAATGAGGTTCAAAATAACCTTCTATTATTTTCAAAGCTGGCCTTCAAGAAAAATAAAATGTTAACTCAAATTTTGATTTACTGGTCTAATAATTCAATTTCAATTTATCAACACCCTGGCCCCTCTATTGCTCGTGATTATAGTACAGTGTTAATCACTCTTATCTGTAGGACTGGGATACCAGAAGACAAATGAGCAACTGAAAATATCTCATTAATATGCCTACTCTGTCTCTTGGCAGTATCCATTCCGAGTTGAAAAGCAGAACTCTGTCTAATAGCACAAAGCCCTCCAGTTATTTGCATCTTCCATGCAATCGTTTTGGAGGCTGAAGCTGCTAGCTAAATCATCTTGATCTTATTTAATTTGCCATTCTCTTTTCATATTAGTTCTGCTACAGAAATAGGACCACAGTTTCCTTTCAATAACTCTCTGACAACTTAGAACCAGAAAGAATCAATTTACTTTGTTAACTCCACTCCATCACTGAAAGCCAGTAATTATAAACCATTTAATTAATGCAAAACCTTCTCTCTTTTATTATTATAGCAGGATAAATATTGACCAAAGGTGCACTCTGTGATTTTCCTTCTGTTTCACTGTGCTTTTATTGTATTTGTTTGGAACTAAGGCAGTGTACTTTACAAATAGGCAGTCCCTAGATAAAGCTTTGCTTTTTATATAATTGTCAGCAGGCACTGACCCAGAACAAAGCAATGTTATATATAACAAAAGAAACTTGAATCATTTGAGGTCTACATAGCATGCATTTTTGTTTAATGGAATAAAATCTGAGAATAGTGTGTTATATGATATGGGGAGCCACATTTGAAAAACATACTTTCTCCAAGAAGATACACAGATCCAAACCAAGGTGTAGAGATTTAAAAAAAAATCCAGGTTTATAGTATGTATATAAGGCACTTGATTCAAGTGTAAAAGCTGATTTTTCTCTCATTTGGTTTTTCCAATACTACATGAATTATTGAAATACTAAATATAATAATACCTGTTTTATTTTATTTAACTGTTAAGTCTGTTCTAGAGCAGATTTTAGAGTCTATTTACTAGTAATTGTGCTCTGTGCACACTAATTTGCAACAGTTAAGTTTTCAAAGTAGTCAGATAAAATTGGTGGCTTGTGCATATTTTGTCTACAATGAAGAAAGGATAATTTGTGTAAGAAATAAAATATGCCAAAAATTCAAAATAAAGAGAAAGGTTTAAATAAGGTAAAAACTTGAGCCTGCACCAACACCTGTGGAGACCTACTATATCTACCAGGAGTATTCAGTCTTAAGCTCACTCGCACTGAAGGATGGCAGATCTCAAACAAGGAAGCACTCTTAAGACAGTATGAGGTTTGGTCTTTATTCCTGTTTATGACAGGCGACTTTGATAATGTATTCTCTATAGAAAAGTCCTAAGGAGGCACCAGGGTCCTCTAAACCAACGCTGGCCAACAGAAGTATGATGTGAATCATATGCGTAAGCTTAAAAATCTTAGTTACCACATTAGAAAAAGAAAAAAAACAAGTAAACATAATTCATTTTAATTTTTATTAGCCCAATACATCTAAAAGTGTTAGCTGAATGATTATTACATATGGAATATGAAAATTACTAATGAGATTTTAAGGGTTTTTTTTTCCATCCTAAGCCTGAAATCAGGTGTGTAATTTAACCTGGAATCATGTCTCAACTTAATGCCAAATGGCCACATTCAAATGGCTTTGTAACATGGGACATCATATATCCTAGAATGATAAACAGGTAGCTATTGAGCTGTGGGTTAGACACAGCCGAGTCCCAGTTACAAAGTGACTGGCAGAAGAGAATAGGAGAGAGACATGAAGTTCTCAGTCCTAAAAAGCACCTAGGAATTCTTCAAGCTCCTGGAGTAACCCAAACCCAACACTCCTCTGATTACCGAGTCCCAGGAATGTCATATTACATCAGTGTGCCAAGAGTTTTGTAAATAAATTACTTTATATCTGTGGTAAATGTTAACTTACTGCTTTTCTTAATATTTGAGAATCTTTCTTTCTCAACATCTTATATTCCCTACAACAGCTTTGCTGCTGTAACTAACTAATGAATTTCAAGTTAAAATTCAAATCAGAACAGTACCTCTAGTCTTGAAATTAGATCATGAACTACAACTCAATGTATCTTTCTGAAGTAACACCTCCACTTACCAAGATCCTACCTACTAAATGTTATGCTGGACATCACCAACCTTATAATGCTAATACTGGAAGGTGCCAATAAAATGCACAGGTCAAAGAAGTATTCTTCTTTCATGACCTTTGTTTGAATAACAATGGTCATTGCCTTTTTATTCTTGAACTGGTCCCCCAGATGCTGGATTCTAAATTACCAAATCTCGCTTTTCTCAACTAGGAACATAAACAATCAAGAAAACAATAGCCACGTACTAACGTGATTTCATGGAGCACAGGAAACCTTTTCTCTATCTAGAGGCCAGGATAAATTCACAGAACAGCACCCACATTACCCAATCCTGCAACCCAGGTGCATCTGCATAGTCAACAGTCATTTTAATTGCAAATTAGAGGTCACCCCTGTAATACTGGCCCTCCTATTCAATTCAGAGGGCACTCCGGTCCCCAAAGTCATTATTACAAACTTGTTTCAATTGCTTTTGGACTCTGCCTACAGAAAGAGTTCTCTGTAGGGACCTTTGCTATTCCAGGCCTCTGATCCTCTCTCAGAGTCTGTCTTTAGGAGAAAAGGGCTCTGCTTGCCTCTGTAATTACCTGAATTTCTTCTGCAATCTCTTCCTGCCCATGAAGGGCATCTACTGTGTAGAACTATAACCTCTGTTTCTACACAATTAAACAATGCTCAGCCATTTCTATTGGAAGTCTTAAGCAACTCATGCCCCCTCTACTAGATAAAGAAAACATTCAGTTTCTTAAGAACCTCCGAACTTTTGGATAAACTTTACTGAATCGTGAGTTTGGGAGGAAAAGTAGTTTTGAGTCATTCCTTAAACCAGAGAAGAAATGCCAGAAACTTCTCCCTTCTACACAATACCCACTTCACCTGACCCTTGGAAGGTAGCTTCCCTACAGACACAGAAGCCTTGTCTGCTTGTGGTCACTTGTGATCCCAGCACTTGAAAGGCAGAAGCAGGAGGATCAGGGTCATTTTCATCTACTTACCAAGTTTGCGGCCCAGCCTGGGAATAAGACTATGCCTCAAGAAACCGTAAGGGGAAGGAACAAGAAAGGGAAAGGGGAATGAAGGAAAATAGAATAGGAAAAAAAATTAAGAAAATGCTTGTCTGCATTAGAAATACATGTATCTAATTTTATCTTTAAAAAATATTAATCTCCTTGGCTTCCAAAGCAGTTAATCCTTCCTCCAAGACAATTTTGTAACCACAGTCCAGCAAGATGATCCAAAAGCAAGTTTTCCAAGACAATACTAGGTGAGGTTCTCCAGAGAAACAGAACCAATAAAAAATATACATCTGTGGGTAGAGAGGAGGGGCAGAGAGAGAAAGAGAGAAACAGACAGAATCTGAGAGACAGAGACTGGCTGACTTCTGTGGTTATGGGTAAGGAAGTCCCAGTCTGTCTGCTGCAAACTGATAAACCAAACATCTTAGTATGTGATCTGAACCACATTCAAAGACCTGAGAGCCAGGGCAGCTATACAAAAGCCCAGGAATTGTGTGCAGTGGAATCCAACGTCAGGGAAAATCTGATGTCTCAGCTCACATAGACATGGTTTACCCTCCTTCCACTCTTTTGTTATTCACTGGCCCTCAATGTGGATGATGCGTGTGTATGAAGGTGAAGATGAGAGTCAGGATTTGGCCAACTGATCACATGCTAATTGCCTCCAGAAACAATTTCACCAACACACCCAGAAACAATGCTTTGTCAATTTGCGGTCAACCTAGAGACCAGTTAGGGTAGGTAGCACATGAAGTTAAGCATCACAGAGACCTGGTTCCTTTTGTTTGTTTGTTTGTTTTTATGTATATGAGTGTTCTATTTGCATGTAAGTCCTTATGTCAGAAGAGAGCATCAGATACATATAAGGATGTTTATGAATCACCATGTCGTTGCTGTAAATTGAACTCAGGACTTCTGAAATAGTAGCCAGTGCTCTTAATCACTGAGCCATCTCTCCAGCCCCGACCTGGCTCCTTTTAAAAGGCACCCTCAAACCAGACGCATTAGCACAATCCAGAAGACTGTTAGAATGTGGGGTCTGAAAAGACTGATCTCCAGAGGTTCATGTCCGAGCACAAGACACAAGTGACTTTTAAAATAATCAGGTAGTCGATGGAAACAGCAATTTTTTATTTAACTGCCAATTTGCTAAGAATGATAATTTATTTTTAAATCATTTTTTAGCCTAAAACTGGTATATTAGTTACTTTTCCAATGCTGTGATAAAACACCATAACCAAAGCAACTTATGGGGGAAAAAAGGTTTGTTTAGAATTTCCAGAGTGACAGAAATCTGTCGCCATCACATTGGGGAAGTACAGCAGCAGGGAGGCATAGTGGCTGGAGCAGCAAGCTGAGAGCAGAGCCCTCTGCCAGGGACATACTTCTTCCAATGAGGCCACAGCTCCTAGGTGTCCCCAGGAAGTTCCTACAACTGGACATCAAGGGTTCAAATGCCTGGGACTATGGGGAACAGTTCACTGAAACCATCACAAATAGAATGAACCCAAAAGATTTCCAGGAAAAAAGCAATTGTTTTGATGTGGACCTAGGAGCCTGTTGTCACTTCACTAAGTGAAGTGAAGGCTCAGAATCTCCCAAGATTACAACACAGAGGAGGTCCCACAGCAAGGCCCTGAGTGAGCACAAGGATCACACATGAAACAATTGCCCAAAAAGCAAACAGTGAAAATCACCTTGACTTAATCAGCCCCATGCACACTCCTTTATGATCACTGAAGTGTTTGTTAGAGTCTTACAGGAGACATGGACTTCTTAAATTACTGAATTGGCTTGAACTGAAACGAGGAAAAATTTAAAACAGGTTAATTAGGAAAAATTTAAAACAGGTTAATTTTAAAGCTTTTTAAAACTGTAACAGGAAAAAAATCCAGGTTTCCTGAATTTACCATTCAGCAGTCTTTTTGGACGGAAAATACATTTATAAAATATCAATATTTTAATCGAAGCACCTATATATCGATTGGACAAAAATGAGTCACTTTGTTACTAGAGTCATTTTATCATTAAACAATACTTTTGCATTGCTGTGCCATCAAATAAGAAAGAATCATGTTTGTGTCTAATGCAGAAGGCTTCTGCTCCTTCACAATCCCAAATGAAGCAGCTGTTTTCTCAATTTTTATTACATTTTTATTAAACCATGTGAATGCATCCTGGGGAGAAGGGATTCTGTGGAGGTCAAAGAGGTCATTTTTCTCCCTCCAACGTGCAGGTCCTGAGGATGAGCACAGGGCCTGGCTTCACGACACTACATTTTTCCGCCATCTCAGGGCTGGCAGCAATTCCTTTATGTGTGCAGTTGCTGACCACATGAAGAAACACCAGGTTAGCCACGTGAAACAAGCACAACACACAGCTGCCACTTAGGAGAAAGGTTCCTGTGTGAGGATGAGCAGATACTGCTCTCTACACTTTAAAAAAGGATGAGGTTTTCCTTTTGATGGTTAGAGTACAGGTGAAACTGCTCCACAGTTGAGAGGGTGCCAAGAATAACAGCAAATGATCAAATTGTTTCTAAGAACGCATACTTCAGAGGATCACAAACTATCTCTGCCTTTTGTCTATTCCACTCTATATGGTTTCAGAAGCATATTTTCTTGCAGAATGCCTAGATCTATTTTTTAAATTATGCACATTTAAGTATATGTACATATGCATCTTTGTCTGTATGTATAGAATCTGAGCCTCATGCACTCTCTGTTCCACAGAGCTACACTCCCCAACCTGCTTCCGATCCTTGAGAAAAGACACGAGTATCTGCTTATGTGTCAGCTCTTTAAAAAGGCATCACCTATCAACTTGACCAAACTGGGAGCCCCCAACTTCTACCAGTCTTCCTTGCCTCACCATTGGCACATGCTAACCTCACACTCACTCGTGGCTTTCGAGTGGACATGCTTGGAGTCTTGTCAAAGGTCCAGAACCTGTGCTCTTTCTTAGACAGGAGAGTGAGCCTCAAATGGCCCTGAGATGCTCTCTCCCCGAATTGACTGAGTCAATAGAGAATCAAGCTCATGCAGTCATGCGGGGCAGTTCCAATGTGTACTTCACACGCCTCCCTAAGGTCCTCAATGGGACTGAGCCCTAGTTGCACATAGTGCTTATATATATAAATAATTACTCTCCAACAGCATTTCCTGACCATTGTCATCATTGGAAAATAAGTATCTTGCCTTGGGATGTGCTGCACAGGGAAAGGAAATTAAAATGCACCTTTTCCCACCTCCTTACAGACATGTGTACCACATAACAGTCGAGAAATATTTGTTACCAGAATAAAGGAACATAGTTAACTTTCAGCTGGACAATGCTGCTGATCAAGCACACTGTGTCTTCCCAAAAGATTATTTTAGATGCCATCTAGTAACTCTTGCTGCCAGCTAGAGCAAAGACATGGGGAGAGGTCTGGGATCCACTCAACCTCCTTTTGAAAAAACAATGGCCATTCCTAGTTATGCCTCTTCTGCTGACATCCAGAACAGAAACTCCACTTGGAAATAACTTCCTTCTTTGAGGTCAATGATTGATCTCACCTTAAACTTAGCGTATCATTAAAAATCATATTGCTCCCATATGCCCCCTGGATGCAAAAGACTAATACTTCTCTTGACTTCTCCTAGATACTCTGACATCTGTAGCTGGAACTGCTAGCTCTTACTATTAGGATTAGCTCATTTGTATGGTCCAATTTTTACTAAAAATACTGTTCACAGGGGTGCCTGTGTTATTAATAATTTCAAGATGGTGACAGAAGAGTGTGAAGTCAACCACAGGGCCCCTCTATGGTCAGGATGTTGCTAAGTTGCACAGGTCACATACCCATGAAGTTGGCACTGGAAAAACATCATCAAGGATAGACTATGAAAGACCTCCAAAGACATTATTGTTGGCATCGATCATTTTTAGAGAACAGAGACAGTAGTGTCTTCTTTAGCATAGGCTATGACATCATAAGGTTACGAATGGGTACAGCATAAGAGCAGAGAGACTGCAGTCAGTTCTTCACAGCCTCTTGGCTTCTATCACCTTCCCAAACACACACAGAGTCATTCATTGCACCCAGCTCCCCAGTGCGTCCTCAATGGCTCACTCTGCTGATTCTACAGCGGCAGTTACCTTACTGAGTCACACAGCTTAGGCACACAATTACATAACTCAAAGAGAAAGAGAATGTACTTCCAGATCGGGGAGGATATCAAAAGTGTCAAGATCCATTTCAAGGGAACATATTCATGGTAACGGCTCAGCTAAAACTCGGAAGAGCCTGACATATAAATCAAAGAACAAGGTGGATGGCCAATGTCACCCCAAATTCCAAAGATTTTATTTATTATTTGAAGGAGCTACACACAGACCTGACTACCACAGGAAAATGCTTTAGCATCACCTGGACCTGGATGATGCTTCATTCATGCAGCGAGAACCAGGGAAAGCAATTCACAGTTGTGGGTTGTGAGGTGTATTCCCAAACAGAAATCACCACAGAACTCTGACTTGCCAGACAACTGGTGTGACTAAACCAGGACAGGACAGTACAAGAAACAGCAACTAGAGCTTCAGTAGGCTCGACTGAACCACAAAGCCTGTCTGCTGATTGTGCTAATTTGTTCACACTGTGGGAATTTAAACATAGTAGAAACTTACTTCTTACCATGCTGGAGGCTAAGTTTAAGACCAGTGCCAACGGATGTGATATTGGTTAAGGCCCCAACCTCAACTTCTAAATGAGGCCTTGAACAATGTATCCTCACGCGCTAGAACCAAAACAAGGTGTAGATGCTTTCTTAAGCCCTTGTATAAGATGATGAATTGCATTTGTGAGAGCTCCACCCTCAAAACTCGTTACCACCTTTTCATACATTGGAAAATGAGTTCAGATGTCAATTTTAGAGACATGCACAGCTTAAGATGCCTTCTCAGGTTATGTGTTTTACTATTCAGATTCCTTCTTAATGTATGCACAGATTTTCAACTGAGAAATTACTATCTTTATTTGAAATCTATTTATCAGAATTGTACTTTATACAAAATTACCAAATAAACTTCTGCAGGATGTAAAATACAGTAATATCCTTGCCTTTGGGGGCTTCTAGAAGTTTAGTGGCCTGGTTTTGTTCTCTACAGGTTGTGTGACTTGAGGCAGTTAACCAACATCCATGAGCATCAGTGACCTACTACTGACAAAGAGGAAGAAAACATAATAGTCAAAGATCTCAATACAACACGTCCAGACCAAACTTAATGTCCCCAAACACCAAACCTACATCTGTCCTTCCTAGACCAGTCATCTAGTAGTTGTTTTCTATTGCATCTGGGATCTAGTCTATTAGAAAATCAAAATGGCTCATTATTCTAAATATCCAAACTCTGAAACCCTGTAGCCAATCTAGAGTCTATTGCTAGCCCCAAGCCAACGCCACCTAGACTCTTGCTAATGATCTTTTGAGTTCCTGCTTTCACCCTCCATCACTTCCAATTCATTATTAACATAGCAGTCAGAGCACTCTTGTGAAAATGAACCGCTACTCCAAGTAACAAGTAACAATAGTCATTACTTTGATCTAAATCAATGGTTCTCTACTTAGTGAAATTTTGCACCTCACCAGACATCTAGCAACAGCGAGAGACACTGTTAGTTGTCACAGCTTGAGGTGGTACAGAAAGGTAGATGTGTGTCAAGATCCCAATGTTCCTTTCAGCACCAGAGTAGAACCTTAGTGCTCAATGGACTAGTACAGATTTAGGGTCTAGGAGCAGTGCCTCCCAATCTATGGGGCAAGTGGTTCTAGATGTTATAACAAATGTAACTGTGAGCTGGCTAAGCAAGCCAGGAAGATGAGCCAGTAGGCAGCACTCTTCCATGTCCTCTATATCAGTTACAACCTCAAGTCTTTGCCCTGAATACTTTAGAAGATGGCCTACAACCTGTAAAGGGAAATAAACCCTTTCCTCCTAAGTTTTTATTCATGGTATTTTGTCACCTCAACAGAAAAGTAACTAATATAGGTGGGGCTCTTGAAGGTATTCTAGAAATATTTAATGAAATGCAGGAATAAATGTATTAATGCTGTCTTTGAGATGTACCTGAGTTGTGTTTGAGAGAAAGCTGCCAGATTCCAAGTGAGTTTGGCTTTAGATTTATTATCCGGCTTGTATTCAGAACTAGTTTGGTATCAAACAGAGAGACTACAAAAATAATTCCCAAAAGGACTCCTAATGCTATCCTAAAATGTGTAAAAGGGTTGTGAAGAGGAACCTGGCCCGCCCACCCGTGAAAGCTCTTTCAGGCAAATCCATGTAATATAAAGGGTGAAATTTCTGGAAGCTCTTTGTCTACAGTAACTGCCCCATTCCAAATTAAACTCACTGTGCATTGATGAAAAACTCAAACTGTACCTTTTAGAGGCTAAAAAGGGAAATATTTAAAAATCAAAACTGCTCTAGAAACTGTTATCCACCTTTGGTAGGCTGTTTTTATGGTTTTCCCCGATTTTCTCCAACAACTAACATTCTATGGGTCTAAGAAATATTTATGGCCCCAAAAGCTGTGGCTTGCATATGGGTCAGGCAAAACAATGAAGGGATTCAGCCATTGTCTTCTAAAGGTTTACGGTTTGACATGGGAATTTAAATAGTTGTGCTGCTGATCTAATCTAAAGCACAGCAAGAAAACAGAAGAAAGGCACAAGGCTTGCAATATCAAAGGAGGAATACAAAGTGTGCATGCAATAGAAATCCTCGACAGGAGAGTAAGAAGCATCGGGGCAGAAATCCTGCTGTGGCAGCATGATGTTACCTAAAGAGAGAGCAAGGAGGTGATGTGGCTGTGTATGGGGAGTGGTAAATTTTCCCAATTTGGCTGGAACAAGGGTCATGGTGGCAAGAAGTGAGCAAATGGGTGGCTGTGGCCAGAGCACAGGCATTTACACACCTGATTCAAGTGGTTCAGGAATGACCTAAAAGGTCAGGCAGAGGCTGGAATCAAATGCTCAGAGGCAGTGGGGCTCCGTTTGTCTGGGTCATCCTACCCTTTCTACTATTAGTAGGCAGAGTAGCCAAAGAGGATTTAAGTGAGCAGGCTTAAAAGAAAAGCATAAGACAACCGCATTAACCTAAGTAGGAGAAAGGACCTAGAGAAAATGACCAAGAGAACAGACTGCAAAAGGCTTGGCCATCTGTGGGAAAGGAGAGGGAGGCAGTGGTTCATCTGGCATAGGAAAAGTGCTGGGGCTTTCCCACACTCAGATGGCTCAAAAATGGTCGGTCCGGGAAGCCGCAGAAGTGAGCCCAGTAGATGCCATGACCTCCAGGGCTATTCAAGCCTCTCCATAAAAATTACAATGCCCAACATTTTTATTGGGTTTATCAGTTGGTTTCAGACAAGTGGAATCAAAGGTACATGATTATTTTTCTACAAATGTCAGAGTGGCCCTTTCCT
This sequence comes from Ellobius talpinus, assembly GCA_001685095.1. Classification (NCBI taxonomy): domain Eukaryota; kingdom Metazoa; phylum Chordata; class Mammalia; order Rodentia; family Cricetidae; genus Ellobius; species Ellobius talpinus. The sequence continues at coordinate 45,349 of LOJH01001333.1, forward strand.
GCAAAGAGCCTCACCCCAATTAAAAACCGTCTAAAACGCAAATGGGGGTTTCTGGAATAGGTTGGCAAAGGTTAATCTGTCATTTACAGAACAAAACAACCGGAATAGGTTATGACAAATAGGCTTTTTTAAAAAACTTGATTTTTACTCTTACCTCATGATCAGATGTGTAAAATGTGAGGTCTGAATCCAAGATATTATCAAATGGGCTTTAAGAGGCATTAAATCTGATCTATTAACAATAGGTACTTGAGGTCAATGGACAATAGAGGTACATCCATCTAAGCCCTGTACAGTAGCATTTACTCAACAGACATCTGCTGAGCTCCTAGTGTGCCCTGGGTTCTACTGAAGAGCATGGAACATACCCAAAATAAAATACAACTGTCCCACTGCCATGCTTATAGTTTAAATGGAGGAGACAGAGTTAATATGAAACAAGAAGTAATTAGTAAATTGAAAGCTGACAAGTGTTATATTAAAAAAAATTTTAAGTAGAGGACAGGGCAAAATGGTTATAAGGAGAAGATTGCCATTAAGCAAAAGTTTGGAGGTGAAGTCATTAACCATGTCTGTGAGTGCAGCAAGAGAGAGCCAAGGCAGAGACCCTGAGGTCACAGCACACCAGTGTCTTCCAGAAACAGAAAAGAGGTCATTTTGACAGGAAATGAGCAGAGAAAGCCTAAGACGAGGAGAACAGGGCAACGATAAAATGAGAGGGTTGGTGCAGAGAATTGAGCTTGTGTGTTTACAGTGCTAGTGGCAGAACCCAGAATCCCACACACTCTAGGCAAGGTCTCTGCTACTACACCACTCAAGCTCTTGACTTAGAGTGAAGGCAAAAGGAGAGCCTACGGAATGATCCGGGGCAGGACACGAGAAGTCTAGGTTATAAGGAGCAGGTGGTTCTGAGTGCTAAATCAGGAATAGGTTGCAGCCAGGCAACCTAGAATACAGACCATAATCCAGATAAAGAAAAGCAGAGAACCCCATGCAGGCTAAAGAGATGGCAGGAGAAGGTGGGTGCATTTGAGAGCAAAGTGGACAAAATTAACAACAGCATGCATGGTGTGAAAAAAGGCAGGAGTTAAGAACAATTCACAGAGCAACATTGGAGAATAAAATTTTGCTAAATTCCAATAACATTATAAAACATAACATTCCTAGAATGTGTTATCAGCCAGTCAAACACTGGATTTCTGTTTGGCACCTACTATTTAAGAGGAAATACATCCCAGGAGATTTATCCACAAAAAGCTGAGGACTACAGTCTGTAAGTTGCACATATGTGCGGTTCTGTGCCTGCAGCAAATGCAGAGTACTACGCAACAAGAGCAAGCATACACAAAGACAGGCAACTGCCAAGGCACTTCACTTACTAATGGAGGCTGAACCTATAGCACTACATTCTATGTGTGCATCAAGAAATACATACAGTAACTGGCACACATAGATTAGTGGCATTATTTTATTTCTTTAAAAGTCAACTTTTGTTCTCAATCAATACTTTTCTGCCTTTCTGGTTCTCAGCTGCGGACTTTTTCTGAGATAGAATGGCAGCTTACAGCCCTCATCAGATGGTTTCTTTTGAAATGAATTTGAATGTCAAAACATAATATGAAATAAATGGTGATAGTAGTGTTGTTGATCTAATCATTTATAGGACTAAAGAATCCACAGTGACTTCCCAAATATAGCATCTTCAAAGGCATCATGGAGTCTTTGTCCATCATGCTGGCCGTATTTCTCTTAGAACAATTAAAAAGGTGGGAGGGATTTATAAGATGAAGGAAACTGTCCTGAGATGGTGCAGCACACCTTTAATCCCAGCATTCAGGAGGCAGAGGCAGGCAGAACTTTGTGATTTCCAGGAGAGCCGGGACTACACAGTGAAACTCTGTCTCGAAAAACCAAAACCAAAAACAAACAAAAAATGAAGGAAAACCGTCTTGAGTTAAACAGAGCTAAAGGAAACAACCAACTAAAATGAAATAGAAAGTTCCAATAAAATAAATCGAAAGGAACATATAAAGGTGAGTCCCTTCGCAATCTCTGCAGTCACGGCAGTGGTGGTGTGACAGCCTGCAGCATAGAACTGCTTTCAGCACAAGAGCACATGGGACAGGATGCTTCTCACTTCAACTGCACTGCTCCTTTGAAACTTCCCATATTCTGGCACATTCTGGTGGCTTTAGATATTTTTTAGGTAATGTTGCCTCTTTTAAAGAAAATTCAGAAATAGAAAATGTAAATTTGCAAAAATGATAGAAAAGGGAAGGTAGTTTATATGGAGGCAGATCGTTGGCTTTACAGTTATATACAACAGGTTTGGTCATTTTTTCAAATAGATTTAACAGCTGTGTGTATGTGTGCAATGTATGCACATACACATGTATGTGTGCATATGCTGCCCACTTTAATTTCTGAGTTCTCAGTGAACTGGGAACTTGCTGGTTCCTCTAGATTGGCTGGCCAGTAAGCCCTGGAATCCTGTTGTCTTCACCTCCCCATCACAGGGATTAGGGACATGCACCAACATACCTGGCTTTCCACAGGAGTACCAGACATCAGAACTCAGGTCCTCGGACTTGATTGGCAAGCACTTTACCAAATGAGATATCTTGCCAGCCCTAATTTAATAGCTTTTATTAGAGGAACCCACTAACCTCCAGTGAGATTAAAGGTAATATATGTACATACATACATATATGCGTGCATGCACACACACACAGGCACATAAACATATGAATGATTAGCCACAAAGTCATTAATAATTAATCATTGTGACCAAAGAAAAACAACAATTTCATATGGTTTAAGCTAAGATTTCCATTATATATCAAAATGGACCAGTAACCTATTTATATAATCTTGAATGAAGACAATAGTCTTCAAAACACACATGGACAGAAAACAGAGATTCCATTTTTACTAATTTCTATTTTCCCACAAAAATTTTAAACATCTATGTACAAAATTAACAAAAATTGTTTGACATGTACTCTTCACGGTGCACAGGAGGCGTGAAAAGTAGCGGTCAAGCAAGCAGCTTTCCTATCCAGGCGTCGCTAGCTTGACAATCTTTGGCCATTTTGCTCCCAAGCTTAACATTTAACAAATTTTAACACTTTACATCTAATACAATAAAGTCTTACTTAACCACAGAGCATGAAATAATTTCATTTGCAAGAAAGTGGAAGGAATTGGAAATCACTGTTAAACAAAATAAATTATATTCAAGAAGACAATTCTTAGATTTTCTGACATATGTGGAAATCTACACTTTTAAATACACATACAAGATATGATGGTAGAAGATGTACTTTTTATGCAGAGGAAGCGACCAGTGGGGGGGATAGGGCAACAGAGAAGTGACGATGACGAAAACACATGAGTTGAGTCCTGTGTACAGAAATACAGTGGAATCCATTGTTTTGTACAATGGGAATACACTAAAAAATCCTGACAGATCTTTCTTATATTTTACTTGACCTCTGTCACAAGGTTCTGATCACTTGAAAAGACACTAAATTGTCCCACTCTGTACTGGATAAATACTTCAGGTCAGCTCTCTGTAATAATCCAGGCATGCCCAGGCTCTCGGGTGCATTAGGACCGTGTGTGATAAGGCAAATTTTTTACCAGGCTCCACTTCCAGACTAAAATGAAGACTATATCACCTTGGGCACTTCAGCCTGCATAATGGGTAGTCTCCATCAAACCAACTTCAAAAGCTTATTTTAATTATAAGAGTGCTTAATGCAAGTGCTGGTCTCCTGAGGATGGTAAAGAACTCTTAACCCCTTACACACTCTAGGTGGTTAAAGTAAGAGCTGTCGGCTAGCTAGAAGAATGGAGCCGCACCTCCAAAAAACCAACTTTTTTATTATTATTTTTGTTTTTATTGAGCTATATATTTTTCTCTGCTCCACTCCCTTCCTCTGCCCTCCCCTTCTACCCTCTCCCATGGTCCCCATGCTCTCAATTTACTCAGGAGATCTTGTCTTTTTATATGTCCCACGTAGTTTAGATCCATATATGTCCACCCAAACTTTTCAAAATGTCAATTTTACTTCTGTAAAACTTCCCCAGCTAATGATGGACTCATTTATAGAAAACTTAAATTTTGGACATTCCCACGGGGATGTCATGAATGATGTGCTGTGTGAAAAGAGTACACACACACACACACACACACAAAGTGAAGAATAGCTCCACTGCTGCTGCCAGTGCCATCCTTAAATCCTACCACTCAGTTCTGCCCTCTGTATCCAAAATCATTTGAGGAACTCATCCCAAGAGCTAAAATT
>LOJH01001334.1:0-16262 GCA_001685095.1 Ellobius talpinus
ATTAACCAATGAAAGTAACACATAGACAGATGACCCTCCTCCATCATTGTATGTTTTACAATATGATGTTTTCATGTTTTATTCTGAATATATCATAAGCCACATACTTGCATAAACACTTTGCAGAAGACCCATATCTTAACAGGATACTCTTTGCTCCTGTGTGTGTAGTTTTCCTTTAGTCCAGAGGACAGACTTCCTTTACCATTTCTTACGGTGAAATCTTCTGGCTATGGATTACTTGGCACCCTCTCCCAGGAAAAAAGCTTTTAATTTGTCCTTTTTTCCCCACTGGACACAGTCTTGACTTTTCTTCTTAGTACAAGAATGATACTGTTCCATTGTCCTCTGACTTCCATTGTTTCTAATGCAAAGTCATCGGAATTTATATTTCTTGTTCCCACTATGCATGCCTAAATTTTAGTGATTTTTCTGTTTATCCTAGGGCTTTAAAATATGGTTTCTGTGTGTCTGGGTGTGGTTTTTGTTGTGACTTTGCCTCTATGCATTTGTTGAGTTTGGATCTGAGGATTGAGATTATTCTATCAAATGGTGAAGAGAAATAGTCATTGGATATTCAGGGTTTTTTCCTGATTTATTCTCACTATCTTTCTTTCTGGAGCATTAGTTATACTTATTTTAAACCTTTTTTATTGTCCCTAAATTTTCTGGGACATATCCTTTATTTCAGACATCTTACTCTCTATGCTTCTTTTGCAGTGTCTAAACTGTTGTTAGACCAATTCAGCAAACTTTAAATTTTATAGATTATCATTTTCACTTTTAGAATTTTCATCTGGTCCTGTTTAAAAATCTGGTCATTTTAAAATTCATTTTATTTCAGTATTGGGAATTTTAGAGTCTGTTTTTGTCTGGTTTTGCTTTAAGTTTTTGACTTTTTAATTTTCTTTTTATATTTTACAATTTCTATTTTTCTTTTTTGAATAGACTCCTGCTATGGGATCCAGGCTAGCCTCAAACTCACCATTCTCCTTCCTCTGCAACCAAGGTGCTGGTATTACAGGCATGTGCTGAAACTCCTGAATTAACATGTTTTGAAATCCTTGGTCACATTTTTATGTCTCTTTGCACATCTAGTGAGGGTTTTTTGTTTGTTTGTTTTATTTTTTGTCTTTCCATATACTGAACATTTTGAATTTCACATTATATCACTCTGGAGGGTGTTAAGTTTTTTTTCTGTCCAATAATTAATTTACTCACAAAGTAGCTTTACTCTTTGAGGGCTTGTTATTAAATCTATAGAGAGAAGATATCGAGAAATTCTTGATCTGAAAATGGAACAGTTCTACCCCAAAATCCATACCTTAATTAAATTGTAATTCCGTGCTCAATATGTACAGTGACTCCAGATGCTTAGATCCTCAGTGTTTTTTTAGCCTGTCACAATTGCTCCACATAGCTGATTTTTTAGTTAGTTTGGTTGGTTGATTGACTGAGTGATTGATTTTAATCCATGCTGGGACTTACCATCTCTTCCTATGAGTCTACCATTCAGCTAAACATTCAAAGAAAAAAAATGGCATTGGAAAGAACCTGGGTACTTTTATTTACGAAGTCAGGTGCTCTAGTACAGCATACCTCCCAGGTCAAGGAGATTTTAATGCATATTTCTGGAGCTGTTTCTCTAGAAACAGCTTTTTTATTCTTTCTTTTCAGAACCTACTGCACAAACCCAGCACCTCAACAACCCTGAGCCCCTGTTTCTCCCTCATGACTTAGTGGGACCATTGCTCCCTTTCTGCACCTTGTTCCAGAAGTTACAAACAGAAGCCTCTGACAACTGCCGTTTTTTTTTCTTTTCTCATAGTTTTTATTTTCTGAACTATATTTAAATCATGAAAATGCTTTGGATTTATATTTGTTTTTAGCAGGAGGGTTATTTCATCATGGCTGACAGTGGAAGGCATTAGTACAACCGAGTGACTTATTTTCAGTAGTTCATCACTCTAGCTTAGATAGCTGCAGCTTCATCCTCAAGGAACGGGATGTCCCTGTAAAGGCATAAACGTGAAGGCCAAGACTAAGGTTGCGTGTTTATTCAAATTATTTTTTACAAACTCTGATTTAATGTTTTTCCTAAAGCGTGGTCATGCACTTTCATATAATTGTGTGAAAGAGAAAGGGGGTGGATGGAAGGACAAGAGCTAGAGGAGGAACTCAGAGGTTGAGAGCCTTGCGACTGGAGTTTGAGTCTGGGCACTCATGGTGGACAGCGCACCACTGCCAACCTGAGATCAAATCACTATCAAAGCAGGAAAGATGGCCTAGAAAACTTTTATTTTTTGAAAAAATATCCAACATTAAAGTCATTTAAAACTTAGAAAAAAATGATTAGCAATTTGCTACATTTTTAATACTTATCATGTATCTCCCATAGTTAGAAACCCTCCAGTTCTTTGAGACACCTTGATCTTGTGACCTACCTGCCTCAGCCTCCCAAGGGTCAGTACTAGAAGTGTGCACCACCATACCAGCTGCTCTAGATTTAACTGGCCATCCTCACAGCTGTCCTTTGTGGTCTGAACTGGATTATCTAGTTTACAGATGATAAAACTGAGTTAGGGTAGACAAGGTATAACTTTGTTAAGGTTAATGACTAATAGACAGGAATTGGGAGGTGATCCAAAGTAATCTGAATAAAAAATTATACATTTTAAACATCTCAGCAGCCTTCATATTAGACAATGATCTTGACACTATCCCATCCCCACTTCCACGCATCAAACTAAAGAAAACTGCACCGTGGTCTAAGTGATCTTTGAATACCTTCTTGGGATTTGGACATGGGGTGAGATGCTTGGTCACTGATGAGACAAGCATTCTGTTGGTCCACAAATCTGTTTTCCCATTAACCTCTTTTACCCTCTTCCATTCCATAGACTTTAGTCACCAATATTCTCCTTTGGTGGTCAAGTGATTTTCAAGTATGGAGAAAAGTTGCTGAGTTGCTTGGGAGATTTTCAGTGTGTATCTTCTTATCTGGAACTCTTGAGTAAATCAGGGCACCAAGGTGGTGACCCATACTACATGTTTGAAATGTACTAGGATGATTGAATAAAATCCTTTTCCTAATTAATTCACATCAGGAAACTTTCAACCTTGTTTTCCTTCTGCCTTTGGGAAGGTGAGAGAGATTAGGAGAGTGGATATGAATCCAGACCAGGGGCACTGGGTCTCTACACAATTTTTGATTCCACTTCTATATCTGATAGTTGCAATTGCTCTTGGATGAGTTCTTCCTCTGATCTCTGAGCCTGCAGGAAGGAAGGAGCCAGCAGAGTGCAGGCTATTATTACAGCAATATCGTTTCTCTCTGGCTACCACACAGTTGTTCCCTGAGTCATGAATTACTCAACTCAGTGACTGTTGAACTAAACTGCCTTTGAAAATCAGAGAAGAGCGACTGTTATGTGCCAAAACCAAGCCCCTGAGTCACCTAGCACACAGCAAGCAGACAGCAGTACGTAGGGTCAGAAGCAGTGGTAGGACCCAGCCCTTGCAGAAGTGAGCCTTTAGGCACCCATATCCCCACAGAAACCACTGCAGATCATAAAATCTCATGTCCTCATAGACAGAAATTACCATTGTGAGTCCCCTCCTCTATCTCCAAGATGCAGGGTTAGTGAGTTATCAACCTAAGTATCTTTTAACATAGATTGAGCATGTATTATGGAGATCATGTTTTATTTGCCATGTCTAATGAAACTGTATTAGATATAATGATTTATGGAACAAAACAGGCAGAGTTTGTGTTTGGAAACACAGCATCCTATTTACTGGGAAACCTTGATTTAGAGAGTCATACCCAAGCTTATTTCAGAAAATTAGTGTCTTTTCCATCTTATCAATTACAGTTCTGTAATGACTATGTATAATTATTTTTCTTTTCTTTTTGGAAGGAATCTTCTGCTGAAGAAAGAATCTAAAGAGCTGAATAAATTCCTCTAAGACTAATAACACCAAATTTGATTTAATGTCATATATGCTTGTTCATAATTTGCCACATGAGAAATATGTGCCTTCTTCAAAGACCCTGGGTTAGAGGCATTTTCTGGTGGTGTTTGAAGAAGAATCTGAAACCTCCAGTGCTGTTGTTCAATTGTTTGTTTTGAGAAAAATTTTAGATTGTGTCTGACAACTTACACTCAAAACAAAAAAAACAAGAAATACCCTTTTACTCAATATACTTTAAAGATAACTTCTGACTGACATTTCCTCACGTGAAGAAGTTGAGGAAACCTGCAATATATATATATGATATTTAACTAACTTTGGGGCAGCTGTTATTTTGAGCATCACCTCTGGTAGTTAGAGCCAACTCCTGAAGGGTCCTAGAGTGTGGGTTGGAGTCTTTTCTCCCTTTAAATTCTTGCAAGAACAAGACAGCAAACAAATCGCTCCCTCTAGCAACCTAGCACATGGGTTCCATGTGACCCAACATTAAGCTTGAAATCAGGAAACCTTACCATCAGTTTCTGAGGATTCCAGGTCTAGAAGTTAGTCAAAAGCTTCGTAGTGCAGGGCTGAAGGGCTTCAGAAAACAAATTCTGAGCTTCAGCCCTATCAGCTCCCAGTTTAAAAATAGAGAACCATAGTTTTATTGTCTGATTATGACATACTCCCCACCAACGTCAGTAAGACTCAAATGTGCGTTGAGTGTGGCCAAAGGGTAAACAAATTAAACTGAAGTGACTCAGAAGGCACGTAGGGAACAAAGACGTGCATAGGTAAGAAGGGATTTCGTTTCTGAGAGCAATCCCCCTTAGAACTCAAGGGAGAGAATCTCATTAGAAAAATCAAAGAACTGTAGATCAAAGATAACTTTCTTTTATAAGCTTTTGCAACAGATGGAAGAGAATGTATGGAGATGACTTATGTACACTGCCATCTACACTTCGGGAGTTCCTGAACACTGAATGCTTGGGCATTCAAACCAATAAAATTTTTCTTTGAAACCAACAGAATTGCAGGGCCATACCTGTTAAGAATGTCAGCTGTAAAGGTGGACTGATGGGTTGATGCAGGGACCTCAAGACTTGCCTCAGCCCCACATGCCTCTTGGAAACTTCCTGTAAGGTCAAGGTGCAGTTGTCGAAGCAGGTAGTGAATACTATGCCCGGAAATTCGCCTTTGTTTACCTGTTGTGCTGTTTTTGCCCATAGTAGGACATGGCCCAATTATTCATGACTTCCTGGAAGGCATCTATGGAAGGCTGGGGAGTATACTTGCTAAAAAGGACCAATGTGCTTGTGTTTGACCAGGATGGAAGGTAGCTGGAAATTATGCTGAGTCATTTTCAAGCAGCAACCTGGCAAGCAGGCCAGCACCACTGGGCAAGGTGGGGTTCATCCTTGGCTTTGAAGTCAGCAAACCTGGGTGCTGGCCCTTGTTGGGAAGACAGCAGACTTCTCGACATCTCTGTGCTTTGTTGGCCTTCTCTTTGAATGTCTTTCGCCCCTATCCTAAGCACACATCATGCACTAAACAGGACACTGAGTCTCACAATTCCATGGAGTGAAGCCTTTTTTTTTCATCCCCATTTCACAGAGGAAGACACTGAGCCTGCAGGGCTCACTCAAGGACACAGAGTTAGGAAGTTGAAGAGATCCAGATTCTCTTCAGGCTCACTGCAGCCGAGTGCTTCACTCTGAAGTTTAGCTAATAATAGCATCATAACTGACGCTCTGACAGTCAAGAGAGACGATATTTGCAAGGTGCTGAAGTCATATACACATGTCAGATGTTCTAGTTGTTACAAATAAGAAAGGCAACAGCCAAGAAAACAACCCAGGGCATGGACAGGGAAAGGACTTTCAAGTGCCTGTGAACCAGAGCTAATCAATTCTAGTAATCCAAATCAAAACTTCCTGATATGCTTTCTTGACAGCTGCCTCATGAAAATATTAGAACTACTTTGCTCAGACTTTATAGACTTATAGAGGGAAAAAAACAAGCAAACAAACAAAAAGGAAAGAAGAAAAAAGGAAACTACACAGTAGGAGCCCATCAACTGTCCTTTACCTCTCTCAGCAGTGCTTCCGATCCCAGTGTCTGGGGCACTAAGCTACAAACATTCTCTCTCAGGCAGTATGAAGCCTGCCCTCAGCACTCTGCTCTTGCCTCTCCTGTCAGGAGATGTGTGTAGCCCAAGAGGGCAAGGAGGTCTTTCCTACCCTCCTCCACAGACCCCCGAGGGTTTGTAGAAGCTGAATCAAGAGAAAAGGGATTGAGGTCACTTGGAGTAACTCAATAGAAAAAGATAATTTCCTGCCCTGGTCTCTGGATAGCATCCCTTTTGGAGAAACTGGGAACTGAAAACTTAAAATTCATACTTGGAAAGACATAGTTTTCAAATTCTTAAGTTGAGCGACCGCGACGGCTTCCCAAACAGAAGCGGTGAAATGGATACTTGGTTTTTTTTTCCAAATTAGTCTTTGACAGGAAAACAACAACAACAAAACTTTCAGAGTCATAAACTTGCACCATAAACTTGAAAAGAATGAAATCGGAACTGGAGCCCCATGGAACTAGCTCCATTCTCGGCTGTCCTAGGTGACACCCGCCTGCCAAGCCCGAGTCTCCTGCTACAGGTTTGGTTGACTCTCAGAAGCAGTTAGGAAGCTGGCTCTCCCTTTGTCCAAAAGTACGAGCATATTTGCACCCTAAATATACGAAGTGCCCTTTCATAAATCTGCATGGAGGGCCTGTCTCTGAAGAGGGTAATGCAGAGACAGAGAACCCCGAGGTAGGGAGAGATAGGGGTGCTGAATGTGCTCCTTAACATTTAGAGAGAAAAGGGAAGACTTCACAAATCCCCTACAGATCCTATTCACTTCTCAGAGCTTGATGGCAGTCCCCAACCGATCAAGGATAGATTTCACCATCTGAAGCTGGAGTCTCTTGTCCTTTGTATGAGGCAGAGTATTGAGAATTGCTTTTATGCTTTTAAGAGAAATGGAAGAGGTGCAATTAGGGAAGGAAAAGTGATAACACCATGGCAAGATTTTTATAAAGAAGAGAATTGCAAGTAATAGATACAGTTTGGAGTTTTAAGACAAGGAATACCGTGGATTTATGAACCAAACCTCCTTTCCATAGATTTATGTGTTTGTACACCAGCAGTTCTCAACCAGTGGGTCGCATATCAGCTATTTATGTTACAACTCATAACAGCACTAAATTACATTTATGAAGCAGCAACGAGATAATTTTATGGTTGGGGGGTCGCCGCAACATTAGGAACTGTATTAAAGGGTTGCAGCATTAGGAAGGTTAAGAATCACTGTATATATACTTTCAGAAGGAAGTATGAACAAGGGAAAGTCACAGAGGAAATGAAGAAAGCAATTCCCCTCCCCCCATTTTGTTCATTGTCCTGGTTTTAGTTTGCTTCTAATTTATTTTTGTTTTTGTTTGTGGTTGCATTATCAGAATGCTTCCAGGTGAGAGCTAACCAATGGCTGAAGAGGAGGCCATCATGCACTTCAGCACTGGAACGTTTGTCTGTGGTTCTCCACGGTTTTCAAAGCAAAAACCTTCTGGGGTTTTTGCTTGTTTGTTCAATTTGATTAATGGTGGACAAGGTCCATTCATGATGCCAAAGGGTAGGCTTCCCAGCAGTTGCTGCATGAACCTCAACAAAATAAAAAACAGTAACAACAAAAGAAAGTAATACATAATAAATAACATTTTAAGCCCAGTCAATTGATAAAATTTCAGTTTTTAAATTACTTTTAATCAGGTAATTAAAACTTTGCTTTACTTTCCCAATTTTAATCTGGAGGAATAGAGACTATAATTCATTTAAGTGGTTGAAAGTGAAGAATTCCATGCAAGTCTTTCCTCACCAAGATGCCAACAGTAACTAAAGATGCTGGGTCAATCGTGTTTTAACCCTTTCTAGTCTACCCACCAATATTTGGGATACTTTTTAAAAAAGTTTTAGTTTTTCTTCTTTCATATTTATCAATGTGACTTTTAAAGGAGGTAGACTACGTATAGACAGGTACACACATACACATATTTGTTTTGTAGAACGATCATTAAATTTCTAAAATTTATGTCATTGAAGAAATCTTACAACTAACAAATTAAGACATTCCTGCTTCCAGTTTCTTTTTGGAAAAATAACTGCTTTGAAAGAGTAATTCAGCGTTACCTTTAACAAAACAGGTTTTTGTTTGTTTGTTTGCTTATTTTGCTGTTGTTGTTATTTACTGTTTAGTTTTGTAAGATGGAAGGTAAAAAAATGTGTGTATGTTCATAAATGCAGGGGGAGAAGGGGACAGTTGCCTGCATTTTCCTGTGTGTGATTGCCTAATTAGGAAGATCTGTGATGGCCCAAAACCCTGTTGAGGTTAACCAACAACGTGTGCCTGCACTTCCGGATGGGGATTGCCTAAACCACCACGGGGTTTCTCAGAGCCCCGAAGGTCCCAGTGAGGCTGTCATCAGTGGGAAACAGCAAGAATGACAATTCAGAATCCTGCAGCTTCAAGAACCATGGTCTTCCCCAGCCTTGTTCAGCCTAGTTATCCGTCTAGACGTGCAAATTGAACTGAAGATGGAAGCAATTATTCGGATGATTCAAAGAAAGGAAAATCTCCTCAGTGAACAATGATCTGGGTAGATGGAGTTACCTGGATTGTTTGTCTTCACTATCGATTCTATAGATAATTGTGTTTTCTGTGATTTTGAAGACGACCGGAAGATTGGAGACAAGGAGAAATTTTTGTGAAAACTTCCTCCTCTTCTTCCTCTTTCTCCTCCTCCCTCCCCTCTTCCTCTTCCTTTTTCTCCTCTTCCTCATCTTCATTTTCTTTTCCTTCTTCATTCAACCTCCATGGAATGTGTATAAATATAAAGGAAAAGAAATACCTTGAAAAGTCAGTCTTTCAAAAAATAAGTTCTTTTGGGAAGGGACAGGCAGATGTTTTGGTAAAGACTTCCCTCGTTCACATTTTTTTTCCCCTGAAGGCTAACCTTCAAAGCATTTTTCTTTTTTTAGATGAGATGACAAGACTTAACCAAAGAGAAAAAAGACTAATTAAGCTACTCGATATGAGGCTTTGCAGTGCCGATCACATGTATATATGTTCTTATAACTCCAACAATTTAAGCAAGGAAGGAATGATTCTCTGCCTATCTTGTTCACAGTAGGGTAGGTACTGATAAACCTTAAAATGAAACTCAAACCATGAAGTTAGTCATAAAGTTCTAAAATTCAGAATTAATTGCATCAATTCTCATCTCAATGTAGAGGACCTTTTGAAAATATTTCTGAAAAACCATTACTTTAAAAACATGATGGGGGAGTGGGAATTTGGATTGATTTTTTTTAAAAAAATCTAATAAAAAATAAATAAAAAGTAAAAAGACTTCACATTTAAAATAAAGGCACCTAGATTTCCTTTAATAAAAAAATAAAAATAAAAACATTATGATATATGCTTTAAAGTGGATTACAAATCTTAAGGTAAAATCAGGTAGATTAATGATCCATTAAATATACGAGATGTTAAAACCACAGCAAAAGTTCAAATGCATTCAGGATAGAAATGGTCTCTACTGAGGCCTGTCCTATGACCTATTAGGAAGTTAGAAACATAGTATTTAAAACAGGAATATATCAATGAAGCTTATCTCAACTGCTGTTCAAATGTAGGCTGTGCAACACATCCAGCAGAATCATATTAATTGTAATACTGCTTTAAATAAAGATTCAGGCACAAAATTGAAAGGACAGTTCCTCTACAGAATTATTAAAACATTGTCTTCAAATATCAGACATGATCTGCTATTACCTGGTCCTGAGAAGCCAGACCTTTGTGGAGTTAAACTGACAGAAAAACAAAACCAAAACAAAACCAAAAACTGAACTCTCCTCACATTTAATCTTTCAGAACATGCCTTACAATTTTGTAATATTTAATTTTCTTTCAAAATGGCATCCTTATGTATTTTAAGTTTTTAACCTAAGACTGTGGCAACAGTCTGCCTTAATCACTAAATGCTAATCAATGGTCTTGTGGGAAAAATAAGCTTAACAATTTAGCACATAAAAACATATGCAGCTGAAAAATATGACTGTTTTCATTGTCTTTTCAGAATGAATGTAAAAATAAATTACTCTAGAATCAACTGAAAAACAAAGCTTTGAATATCAAACAATTTGGCAATTGATTTGTAGTTCAGAAAGGCAGATATGTCTAAATGTTTTTTTAAAAAAAAACTGGTATGTTTTAAAAACATATTGTAAGCATATAAAATATTTTGTCATGTTTATGCAAATCTTTTTTTAGGGAGAGAGAGAACAAAATTTTATGAAGACTATGTCATCCTGCAAGTTATACTGTTTAAATTCTTGCAAACTAGGAATATTTTGATGAAGGCCAATTGATCACAGTTCAGTCCAATTACTAGGTCTGTAATTAAGAAAAATGTTAAAAAGAAAAAAGCAAAACAAACATTTTAACATTTATGCTGAAATGCTGTTTTCTTTAAGCATTTTTTCCCAATAAATTATTGACAACTTCTCAATTCTCAATTCTAATTCCTTGATATTTTTACTTAGGAATAAAACTACTGTAAATGATTGAAAAGTATTTTGAGAACATTTTAATTCTTGGTTTTGATAAAATACTGGAATTTGCAATATTAAAAGAAATGTCAATTTCATTAGTTAAAATTTTTACTTCCATGAAGAGGAGAGGAAACTAGTAATAGGGGATTTGTTGTTTAAGATGTTTTTGATTTCAAGAAGGAATACTGGATTTTAAACCTGTGCATTTGAATCTGTTTGTAAGACAGAGAGGAAGAGGAGACACTGTTCAAGATCATTTTCTAAAATCTAAACGTGATTGTCAATAAGCAACAATTTCCAATCCTCTTAGTTAAGCTCAGTTTGGATTTGTAAGGCAAAACAGCAAGAATTTTCCTTTCAGTAGCAACCACTTAGTGACTTGGTCTTTTATCCCTCAGACTGTTGCACCTCTTCCTTGGAATATTAAACTTCTGTTTATGAATTGTTTCTAAATTCTAAAGCACAGATTGAGGCTTTGTCACATACTCATTTGTTGTTTGGAAATTTATATTAAAAGAAACTACATCCTTACTTTTACATATAAATAAATGAACTAGAAGTAAGAAACAGAAACCAACTAGCACATTGAAATTTTGCTTCATTTTAATTTTTTAATTTCTAAAACAATGATTTTTAAAAATCTATCTGAAGCACATAGTATCTTAAATAATACTTTCAAAGAAAACCAAGAATATTTTCTACAAGCTTTCTATTTTGTAAAGTCTTAGATTAAAATGAAACAGCTACATCTAGTTATAATTTTGATTCAAAATTAATTAAACATGGCTTATGATCATATTCTACTAAAATAATTATTTGTTTTTATATAGTATAAATGTTATACAGCCTGGGGATTAGCTAAAAAAAAGAGTAGCATTGCCTGAGAAAGAGAAAGTATATTACAGAAAGAATCAAACCAAAGGACATTTTACTACAGTTTTAAAATCTCCCAGTCCATAACTAAATAGCTATGTTTGCTTTACTTAATTGAATCACAATTTTGAAAGTTGAGGAGGGTCAGCTTGGTTTTAAAAAGTGACAAAGGAGTATATGAGTCAGCCCTGTCTACCTGATATTCACGAGCATCCAGTTGTTAGGCATTGTACAAGCAGCAGAGGCCTGTGTTTTGTTAAAATTTCACCCAGATGAGTTGACACTCAAAGATTGCTCTTATACAGATAATATACACATTAATATACTGACATTGAAAAAAGCATTAGAGATAAGCCCTACTGTCTTCTGAACTTGTTTTCTACCTCATGAAGTGCTCTC
Source organism: Ellobius talpinus (assembly GCA_001685095.1). Lineage (NCBI taxonomy): Eukaryota > Metazoa > Chordata > Mammalia > Rodentia > Cricetidae > Ellobius > Ellobius talpinus. Next base: position 11,876 of record LOJH01001334.1, read on the forward strand.
CTCAGGTACCCTTCTATTAAAAACAAAAGCAATAGCTACAATGAGCTACATTGAAGAAAATAATTTTAAATTTGTATGCAATAAATTGTATTAATAATAAATATTTTTAAACATATTCATTTTAAATGCAAAAATGTTTCTGAGTTAGAATGAAAGTAACATAATTTAACAAAAAATGTAGAGTTACTTTATTTCCAAGGAGCAATAGATTAAAATTAAAATGGATTTGCTGTTTTGTGAGCAATTACTGTTAGCCATTCACTAGATGTTATCTTCTCTAAAGGATGGAGTTAGATGGCCATGTAATTCTTAATTAACTTTAAGACTTCCTACTATTAAGAAATCTGTCTTTTGCTCTCTTAAAATAGTATGGTAATAGTAATGAAAGCTTAAAGTTGTAGTTTTTCATGAAATAGATCTTCAAGTATTTAAAATGGTATTTTCTCTAGATCCTGATTGAAGAATTCTTATCCAACACTGAGCTTTAAAGTCTTAATCACTATAAATAAATCTTTTTAAAGTTTTGATTTTGAGTAATGTTATGAATTTCTATGTCTTAAAATATTAAAACATTACTAGAAAGAATCCAAATGCACTGGAAAAAATCCTGTTTTTTTTTTACTTTTAATATAAATAACAATTTGATTTTTCAACTCTCAATAGTAGTCCCTGAATTTTTGTCTTTGTGATTTTTTTATGTAAGAAACCTAACATTAAGGCTTAGCATGTTTTATATCATGTCAAATAAAATAAGTAACACTAAATAATGACTGTTTTAATTACTAGAGAAATTTATCTCCATCTTAGTGAAATTTACATTTTTTTCTTTATTTCTCTTGTTTCCTGTCTTATTTTTAGAACTATTTCCCACTTTGCTGAAGGACTTTCTATTTGTGACCCACTCAAAATAAAACATTTAAGCATCCCCAATAACTTCATTGTCAGTCTTCTTGGCAACGCCCAATCTATCTCTTTTTGATCTCCAGCTATTACTTAAAACAAAATTAAAAACATAAAATAAAATCTTCTGACCCCACACATTAAACCCTCTGATCTTGATTGCTTTTCTCTGATACTGATAATTGCTAATTTTAAACAGGATTTTTGCTTCTCAAGATTTACCAGGCATTCAGATGATTCCTTGCTCATAACTTGCAGGCAAAAGAGAACCAGCAATCCAAAAGGATTTTGAGCAAATATAAGTATTAAAAATGGCCAAGACTGCACAGATTTTGGGCTCTTGCAATTACTCCACCCTAGTGTAGTTTTGGCCAGGTGAATGCTACCCAGCAGAGCTGGGTTAGCTTTCTAGGCCTTCTTTATCAGCAAAGCATAAAAGATATACATATCATGAAAATCACATAATGAAACCCATTATTCTGTATGCTAACTTAAATTTTTAATTTTAAAATATACATTTTTTAAAAACCTGTATCATAAAAACAGCCCCAAAATTAGAAGCCAACATGCTTTTGTATCCTTAGGGTCTGATGGGTTTAATCTAATAGTTTTTGTAGCTAAGCCATTATAATTCATTATGCTTCTGACCTAGATGGCTAGGTCAGAAGCCTCTCTTACAAAGCTATCAATATCAAAATAACACGATATCCACTATGAATATAGCATTGTTATCAGTTGTGCTTCAATTAAAAAATATTTTAGTTGTGCATGATGGTATCTGTCTGTAATCCCAGCATTTAAGAGCCTGAGGCAGGAGGATCAGCGTTAAGAGGCAGCCTGGGCTACCAATCAAGTTTCTATCTCAAAAACAAAAGTCCATACCATAAAAAATAGTGTTTTCCAAATTTGAAAAACTCCTGTAATTTCAGTCAAGCATTGCGGATTTCACGGTGTCTTTTGACTGCTCAGTCTAAAGCATCATGGGAAATTCAAAATGTTCCTTGAACTGATTGATGATCTTGAAACCCACCTTTACTGAGTTTCTGGATTTGTTTGTCAGTAGTACAAAGCATTTAACTGGCCACACACGACCCCTCTAGTCTTTATGAGCTATTTTCTTGCTGGCAAATGTGATAGTTCATTTACTCAAGTCATGGCCTTTCTGGAAAGCGTTCTTATTCCTCTCTACCTACACGATTTGGAAAGGAAACATTACAATGACTGGATCCCTCTTTCTGAACTGTCTTGTACTCATCCCTGTATTCCAATGCTCAGTGTCAAATGATTCTGATTGGGTCCTGTGAGGGCTTACTATTTTAAGGGGTGGCTACCCCGTAGACGTTTTCATGATAACAGTAACAAGATTCATTTCTTGGCATGTATCTTCAGAAGCTATTATTACATTTTTGTTTGCCCTTGGCATTGGTTGGTTTTTCTCTGATTCTCACATTTAAGTGTATTGAATGTCCCTAACCAACACAGGTGATGGTGGGTTATCCTGGACTTTTCCGATGGTAGGGGCTAAAACATTGGCTGTCTCATTTGTGGACGATTGCCTAGGCCAGAGGAAGTCCCCTCCTCCCTGCTTAGCCCAGACCCACTGCGCCTTCGCAGTCTCCCCCTCTAGTGAATACTGACGCCTGCAGCTTCCGTTCTATATTACATGAATTAAGAAAACCCTGAGATTGGACTTCCAGACATGGTAAAAAGTTGATGTTTGGTCTGGAAAGGAATTTATAAATCAGTATGGACTCCATTCTTAATTGTTAGGCAGGGGGAATGCACCACTGAAATTGTGGTTTTTCAAAGTAACTATTTTACTTTGATCTCCAATTTCAATTTTTTGTTTTGTTTTCTTGCTTATTGAGATTCTAAAGAAAAATATTCAAAAAAATTGACAGTGCAAGCAGAGGCACTGAATTTGTCCATTGAGCTGGTCATCCCTTTCTGGTGAAGCCCTTTCCTCAGCCCAACAACACGGTTATATGTACTGTTCTCACATCAGCTGGAAAAGATCAGCTCTTTGTCAGAAGATCCAGCTTTGCTCCTAGGTCTGGTAGTGGCTGTTGGTGTGACTTCCTTTACTAGATTTTTTTAAATCTAGAGCACAGCATCGGTACTCTGCCCGCCTTCCCCAGACGGATCGCTATCTTCTCACGTGACGTGTCGTATGGATAAATATTTTGAAAAGGTAAAATTGCAATAATAGGTAAACAAGCTGGGAGAGTAGGCAAAAGTGCTAGGTCTCCAGCTTGTTCATTCTGTGACTTGGGCAAATCACTTCCTTTCTCTGGACCCTAGTGTTTTTATTCACAAAACGTTAAAATTGCATGAAATGATGCTTGGACAACCTATCGTTGGGGCTGATGGTGGCTGTTATGACAAGCTTCCGGTGATGTCGTGTCAACAAGGTGCCACACTCCATTCTAATGGGGTATGCTCTCTAAGTTCAGGCTAACGCTTCTCATCTCTATTTGCTTCTCATGTGACTAACTTCTCAATGGTATTGTCCCGAAAGGTGTCTGAAAGCCCGTCTTACCTTAGTGACTAACAGTGAGGAATGCTGGCACAAACCATGCTGTGTGGAAAGGTTGGCTAGTCAGTGCCCTCAACTTCTGAGTACCTGTGAAGTTCATCATTCTTCCAAGAACTTAGCTGTGTGGCTTTGTCATAAAAGGGTGAAAAGGATGAAGCATTGAGGTAGCTGAGTTTTTACTGTTTTCATTGATATGCTTTAAATTTAATTTAAATTGCTTCAAAAATTAATCTTTTTTAAATTTTCTTTTGAGGCAGCGTCTTACATAACTCATGACAACCACCGACTTTCTATGCAGCTGGAAATGACTTTAACTTTAACAACGTCTTACAAGGTTGTGAGATGTTGGCTGCTTGGATATATGACTTAGACTCACAAAAGGGTTAAAGTTTGGTCATCAGAAATCTGATAGTGATAGTTTAGCCAGAAGGGAAAAAAAAAGAATCTGCAAGGTTTTCTGAGAAAATGCAGTTTGGGCAGGAAGTAAGAGTTCTTGGGTGCTTCTTCTTAAGAATCTAAGAAGATGGCTCCAACTCAGCAAAGGGTCTTCTGAACGTTTCCCTCATAGGTCCTAAAGGTGTCTCTTCATTTGTCCTGAGTACAGTTAATCCTAAGGTGCTCCAGAGAGGCTCCTCTGTGTCCTAACAGGAAGAGGCAGAGTAAATACTGTGGTAAGGTCCTGCATGAGGAGGGTGAAAGGAGGAGGAGAAAGAGGAGACAACAAAAAGATCGGATTTCTCCAAATCCCCTCTCTTATTTTTATTTCTTTCATTGATTTATTCTTTGTTCATCTGTTATCAGTTCTGGCCTAAAGATATTCTCTAGCTATTCCAATGAGATGCAGATCCCAATAGAAGGACTTTGGTTTAGAATTGGCTAAGGGTCTAAGGGTCTGGTCTTGATGATGATGATGATGATGATGATGATGATGATGATGATGATGATGATGAT
>LOJH01001334.1:37420-49648 GCA_001685095.1 Ellobius talpinus
ATACACACAGACAGAATATTGTATATATAATAAATAAATAAATATTAAAAAAAAAGGAAACAGGTTGGATGGGTAGGAAAGTAAGGGTAGATCTGGTAGATGGGGTGAGTATGAGCAAGATGCAGTATATGGAATTCTCAAAGATGATAAAAATGGTTTTAAAATATTCTAAAACAAAAACTTTCCAGAGTATATAAGGAACTTATAATCCAGTAATAAAACAGTTCAATAAAATAGAGAAGGGTCTTGTGTGTTGGCACACACCTTTATTCCAGCACTTCGGAGGCAGATCTGCCTGAGTTCAAAGCCTTCCTGAAAGGCCAGTCAGGGCTGCCCAGTGAGACCCTGCTTGTTACAAAATGAACCGAAGATGTCTTCATTTTCCTTGGTAATCCCCAAAGTCTTCAAGTCTTGTAATATTTGAACAATTTGCAAAGATAAGTAGATTTTATGTGAGTACATTAAAAGATGTTCATTTTTATGGAAAAGGTAACCTTAATTAGGTCACATTGAAATACTACACAGCAACTAGACAACAAAACTGACAGCACCAAGTAGCATGTATGCAGAGTGAGTGTAGCAAGGGGCACCAACGCTTTGGGTAGTTTCTTATAATACTAAGCACTATATACCCCGCCCCTTTCCCCTGCCTTTCAGTGTTACTTACTGAAAGAAATTAACAATTTTGTTTTTCCTTTGAAATAGATTGGCTGGTCAATGAGCTTCTTGGACCTGCCTGCCTCCACCAGAAGTCCTTAGGTTACAGGTTACAGATGTGTACCACAGGGGGCAGGGGTAGGGGTGTTGCTTTTTTCTGTGTGTTCTGGGGATCTGAATTCAGGCTCTTATGCTTGTCAAGGGGACACATCGCTAAGCCTTCTCCCTGGACCTAGTTTTTGCTTTTCTGTTTATTTTCAAACTGGCACAGACTAATAAACAATTTATTCGTTCATAAATAAATAAGGATTAAGTGGGATTTGTGATAATACATAAATATTTAAAGATATAGGACATCAATATATAATTTTCATGGGAAATGGATGAGATTAAATTTTTAGACCCAAGTTCTTTAGCAACAAGGTAGCTGATTTCCTTTATTATAAAACCCATTCTTATGTATGCAAAATTTTTAGCCAGTGTCATAACCTTAATCCCAGAAGTCAGGAAGCAGAGACAGGTACATCTCTGTGAATTCAAGGTCAGCATGATTTATATAGTGAGTTTCAGGCTACCCAGGACTACATAGTAAGACCATCTTAAAAAAAAATTCCCCCCTTTAGATTGAGACTTGATTTATGTCTCAAAGCAGAGAGTGGATATGAAGTTTGACCAAGGGCAGCATTGTGATTAAATTTAAACGTGGCATGCAGTAGATTCTCTGGGGAATGTAATGGACCACGTCAGAATACCACACCCAGTATGCAGGTTAATGTTCCCAGCTACTGACTGAGCTACTCCTGAGCAGGCCTTTGGGATCATAAGGCTCACTGAACATTCTCCCTGCATGCAGGGAAAGAAAAAAGTTTTCCGCATGGTGTCAGAACATCCAGCCTGTGCACAATGAAAGCCTGGGAAGCTCAGGGGTTATGGTCTCAGAATGAACAAAGTCTGATGATACCTCTCTAACACTGGCAGACCCTAGAGCAGCAAGGGATGTAAACGGCATCAGAAACAGTAAAGAAAGTGAACGTGTTCTTGAGTATCAGCTAAAATTTTCAATCTAAGTATTGTTAGTAGATTTCAATTTATTATTTTCTTGTGTGTGTGTAGTGTTTATACTTTTTAGGTGGGTGCTGGGGATTTGAACTCATTCCTCATACTTGTGCAGACGTGCATACCCATTGAGCTGTGTTTTTCTATGTGCTTGCAAACTGTATTCAAACTTGTGATCTGTCGATTTGTCCACAATCCCCCCACCGTAAGTTTGCAGGGAACTCGAATTCTATAAACAGTGCCTTTTCATATGTTAAAGCCAGCTTATCTCACCTCTTCAATGAATAAGAAATAGTCTTTGGAAAGCAAATCTCTTTTGAACATTGCCATTTAAATGATTAAAATATCCCATTCGTGAAATGATAAATGAGTAGATTATTCAGAAGGACTTATTCAGAAGGTGAAAACATTGACATTAGGCCTTTTGCTCTTCCTGTAAATCAGTCCAAAAATAGGCCCATGGCATAGGACTATCCCAAAGAGTCATAGCCTTAATATACACATATGATACACAGGGACAATGAGGTATGGAACTAGTCACCAGTAAGATAGTTCCCAGGCAACATCTGAGACAGCATAGAGGTTGGAAATAGAAACCAATTCCCTAGAATTATTTAGATATTAATGAAAAGCAGTTTCTCTAGGGGCTGGGGAGATGGCTCAGTGGTTAAAGCAGTTGTATAAATATGAGAACCTGAGTTTGGATCCTCAGCACCCACATAAACACTCAGTGGGTGTGGTGGCCAGCCTTGAATCCCAGTGTGTGGTAAGTGTAGGCAGAGGATCTCTGGAGCAAGCAGGCTAGCTAGACAGGCTAAATCAGTGAGCTCTGGGTCCAAGTGAGAGACCCTGCCTCAACGTATAGGCTGGAGAACAATCAAGGAGACACCTGATGTAGACCTCTGGCCTCCACACATGCATATATATGTGTGTATGCAACACACATGAACATGAGGAAAAAGAACTTTCTCCCTGGCTGAACCTGTGGTTAGAAAGTTTTATTTCCAAGGATTCAACAGGTATTGTCCGTGTGCTCTTGTTTTTTCTTTCCTTCATAGCCAAAGCCATGAGCAGGTTTTCCACTGGGATCAACTCTTAAGTCACAACCTGGTACCCACATGGTGGTCACACCTATCTGTAACTTCGGTTCCAGAGGATCCAGTACTCTCTTCTGGCCTCCTAGGGCACCAGCACAGATATGGCTCACATTCACATGTGTGTGCAAGAGACTGATACACACAAAAGGAATTAAAAAAAATTGTATGTTTTTAAACAAAAAGAAAACTTGTCATAGAATAGACTTAGGGGACTGCACAGACAAGACCCTATGATTTGAGTACACGCAAACACACATGGCATTCAACACTGTTGTTGTTACAGATGATCACAGGTGCATGGCTTAGACCAGCACTACACATGTTTATTACAGGTCTAGAGAAACCCAGTATGGGTCTCATTCGACTTAAACAAAGGTGTCTGCACTTCATTTCTTCCTGCGGGTTTCTGGAGAGTTCATTTCTTTACCTCTAAGAGCTTAAAGCTGGAGGATTCCCATATTTGTTGGCTCTTGGATCCCTTCTACATCCCCAAGGCCGGCAACATTCATCTCTCTGGACATTCTGCTGCCACATCATCTTTTCTGACCCGAACTAGGAAAGGTTCTCCAGTCTGAGGACCTGTAGTATTAGATTAGGTGAACCTGAATAACATAATAGAACTGCATAACCACAAAAATAAGACCATTTTGTGGGCTTAAGTCTTATAGTCTAATTACAACACCTTACATACAGGGGTTAGAGGTTAAGACATGGGTATTTGGGGGTAATTATTCTGCCTGACATGGCAACCAATATAATACTATAATATGATAATAAACATTTAAATTTACATAAAATTTTCTACAAATATTAAAAATGAAGGAATATAAACAATATCAGTGCGTGACCAAGCAGATACAGTCATTTTAGAGAGAATAAAGGTTTTTTAAAATATGCATATTATATATTTCTGGAGAGTTAGTTCCCCAGATAATGAGAAAATTAGAGGCCCATAGCTGCCTTGGTCCATTTTGTCTCTAAGTGACTGAGGTTGGGTGCTTTATAGAGACAAGAGGTTTAATTTGGCCCACAGTTCTAAATTCTTAGATGAAGTAACCATAGTATGATAGGGACCTCAAGCCGCCACCCCCATATGTTAGTGGAAACATACCAGCAGGGGCACAAGTGGAAGAGATCACATAGCAAGAGATGAAGGGAACATAAGGCTGGACCAATCAAAGAGATCTTGAACTTTATAATCCACTGTCATGGTAACATGGAGTGGATTATAAAGTGGATTATAAAGGAAGGTAACCCTTCCCTCCATATCTGTCTGTCTGTCTGTCTCTATCTCTGGTTGTTTTTTCTTTTGTTTTGTTTTTTGAGACAGGGTTTCTCTGGGTAACAGCCCTGGTTGTCCTGGAACTCACTCTGTAGACCAGGCTAGCCTTGAATTCAGAGATCTGCCTGCATCTGCCTCTCAAGAGCTATTGACTAAAAGTATGCCCACTACACCCAGGCCAGCCCCGTCTCTCGAGACACGCTATGGAGTCTCTCTAAGGGGAGCGCCCTCAGGTAAGTTTCCCTAGCTCTCAGCACCATTACAGTGAGATGAAGTTGTCAGAATAGAACATTTTGGGGCAAAATGTATCTAAACAACAGCAGTAGCTGTAACCAACAACACAATTCTCAGAAGCTTGGTACTAATGAAAGTACAAGGCTTTGGATTGCTCACTGGTAAAGCATTTGCCTAGCATGCTTGAAGCCTTGGGTTTGTTAATCTCCAGGAGGCTTTGCCCGCAAAGATCCAGAAGACTACCCATATTTGTGTCTGAAGTCCCATGCATGAGTTCCTGAGGGTTGCTGTGATAAATTGCTATAAACTGCTTAGCTTTTTTTGTGTGACTTTCCTGAGGAGCTGTAAACAAAACAAAACAAAAAACCTTCTATATACCCCAGATCTGAACAGCAAAAGCAGACCAGAGAAAGACTCTAAACAGTCCAAGTTGATGGAATACATGATTGTATTAGGATTAATTTCCAAAGCATAAGTAGTTGGTAAGCAACTACACTATTGAAAGGGTCTCACCTCTGGCTCACCAAACTACTATTTCATGTGGCTCTAAGGCTACAGAGAACTAATGCAAAATTGGGTTTAGAACTCTATTATTAAAGCAGTAGAGGTGGCTATAAGCTGGGGCACTGTAAGGCAGATGATATCTGGCGCTGGGATTGTTATTTGTGTGTTTTATGTTAACTGCTCCTTCTTTGTCCCTATCAGATCTCTCAGTGACTTCTCCAGCTGATGGAAGACTCGCTTGTGTGCTGCAGTTGGGTACATGGGACAGCTGCAAATGATGGCTTGCTACAAGTTGGGGTGACTCTGGCTAGGCTTTGAAAGATTAGTCCCACTATGTTACCAGAGTGTTCAGATGAGAGCACTTGGGTCCTGGCATCCACAACTAAGTAAGGATCAGCAACCCATGGTCAATACTCCGATTAAAGAGACAAGCAACCATGAAAAGCAGAGAAGATTCATCCAATGCGGTCATATTTGGAAGATGAACAAAGTGGTCTAGTTGACCCTCCAAGTCCACCTTTGGGGCCCTGAGGGTTAGATTTAAATAGAAAGCAAGAAGTGTGAATAACTAAGCAGTTCAAGTCAAAGCTTGGTCCTACCCATTGTTGACCCATCATTGTCTCTACTCCAGGCTCTCCTGCAAGGTTGACAAGTTGTCCTAAAAGACAAATTCCCTTCTGATTGGCTTTACACTTCAGCTGATTCTTTCTAGCTGATATTCCAGGGGTGACTCCAATTTCTTGGTGACCATTATTTCATTGGTCAATAGTTCCGTTGGACATTTGTCGAATAGTCTGTTAGGCAAGAGAAGGGCACACATCTCTCTAAAGATATAACTTTAGGGAGTAGACATTTCTTGGGCCAGGGAGATGAGTCAGTGGGTGAAGTGATTGCTGTACAAGCATGAGAAACCGGTTCAGTCAGACAGATTGCTGGAGCTAATTAGCCAGCCATATATCCAAATGTGTGAACCCCAGAGACCCAGTCTCAAAAACTAAGCTGAAGAACAATGGCAGAAACCACTTAATAGTGACCTTTGACTTCCACACACAGATACACATACAAATACGAGAGAGAGAATATATTATTACAGTTCTGAATCCAACTATCCAAATTCAAGGGGGCGATGGCAGCACTGCTCGGTATCTCGGGGGCTGGTGGAGGTTTCTTTGCCTCTCCCTAGCTTTTGTAGTTATCAGCAATCTTGGCTTGAGTATACATTGCTGTACTCACCTTCTATCAACACTTGATTTTTTTCTCTCTATCTCTCTGTATTGCTTCACATCTGACTTTCTCTATGAGGGCTGATTGGATTTAAAGCCATCCCCACCCAGTATAAATTCATCATAACTTCTTTATGTTCACAAAGACCCTATTGCCAATAGGAGTGTCTTTTACAGGTTGGAGGGTGACTAGGTGTTCTGAGGAGACACACTGCAGCCTATGATGGGTTTTGGGGGAACAAATGCTGAGGTTGAGGTTTGTCTGCTGAGGGTCTATTACGGAGTACTCTAGGGACAGCATCTGTAAGAGAGTGAGGGAAGAAGGGCTAAGTTGAACTGAAACCATTATAATAGAGGCCTCAGGCAATGTCCCAGGAGTGCTGAGGCTGGGAAGACTTTTCAGAGATGTTCATACATAAAGTAAATGGTACACTCTTTTGTATGTCTATACCTACTAGTCACAGAGTGCAAGTTCCCATTGCAGAAGAGGTGAAGTGGCTTCCCTGACCAAGGGTAATGCTCAAAGAGGGACACAGCCTTCAGCAGCCAGCACTCTGGCTAATAGGAGAATAATGTCTTAGTTCTATATGGAAGATCTAAACTGATGCCCCAGCATCCACTGTATGGTGCTTATTAAGCAGAGCTTAAAAATAAGACAAATTAAACAGTATCTATATATGTCTAGATATCTAAATATATGTATATGTATGTGTGTGTGATAAAAATGTTTAGGACAGTTCTTGGGTGGTTAGTTTGCCATTTTCTACACATTTTGGCTTTATAATCAACTTTTTTTATCTGTTTGAGACAGAGTCCCACTATCTAGCTCAAACTGTCCTCCAACTTTGGATTGCTGGTGCCCACATCAGAGGAGCAGCAGGTGTCAGTTGAAGTTCAAGGTGTCAGCTCACCAGGAGGCAACTCCCTGGTGGGTGAATCTTGGATAACAAGTCCCTGAGACCACAGACCCCAGAGTGTCTTTCACTTCTGCTGTACCTTTACATGTTTGCTACTGCTATCTTTCTCTGGTATCTGCTATGGTGTGAATGCGTGTGGGGAGATTCCCACTGCCTGTAATATAGTGTGCTTATCTCATGGAAAAACTCCATTCTACTGAGCATTCTTGCCTGTGGATTGGATTATTATGAAGATGATTCCTTCATAAGCTGTACTGTCTGATTGATAATAATAATGTAAGTTTTAAGTTAAGAGTGTTGATGATTCAAGAACTAAACAAGGAAGTGTCACACAGCTAGAACACATGAGTTTAGGTTAATGATTAAGAAAAACAATTGAGTCCTGGTAGCTAGCCAGCTTAAATTCTTTTAACCTTAATGTTGGGAGATGTGTTCACAGGTTTTGGAGTGCTGAAACAAAAATTTGAAAATAACTTAAGATTATACTAGATGTTCTTGTCAAATAACTTCGAGGTGAAAAACTCAAGAAGACAATCTAAAGTTTTAGAAAGACACAGAGTTGAGTGCAGAACACGTTAAGGTCAGGGAGCAAGAACAAAGCAGCCAGTTATCATTATTTGACATGCTTTTCTTGCAAGGATTGGTTGATGACCAGAAATGATGATTAATTTTTTGTACCCATTTTTGCTCTTAATCTCCTGATATAAAAAACTAATGATGCATGGGTATGCACCCTAAAGATTTAAAGTAGAGCTGACTGATTCTTTTTATATATAAAAGTTTAGGTTTGTGATTCCTATAAGATTCTTTATAATACTACCTTTAAAGGAAAGCAATTAAGGAATTGGTCCTTTCTTTGTAACTACAAAATGCAGCCTGCCAGTAAAGGACCTGACTAAGAAGAATGCCTTGTTGCCCACACAGTTAACCTATAACTGTGAATGGGTGTGCTTGGGTATGAATGTACATGGGCTCTTGGGGTAATTTGTTTTTCACCTGTAATACATAAAATGTTTAATAATGTAAGGGATATGGAAAACACGTTGTTTTTTACTGTTTGTTTTGTATTCATTGTAATCATTTACAGAATATAACCACATTGGAATTCCTATATTGCCTGAAAAACTTCGTTGGGGTATATAAGCTGTAGAAAAAAAGTATACAATAGAACACAGAAGAATAAGGAATAAAGAAGGAAACCATCAAGAAAGAATGTGAGTGTCTTTTTCCCTAACCCCCTCAGATAAAAAAGTCTTAGTATGTGCTGACTCCGTGGATTGCCTTTGAGGCCTGTGCTCCTAGGAGCTGGCGGCCCAGGTGCAAGCAACACTGGATCATCCTGTCGCAACCTCCCAATGCTGTGCAAACATTACCTACTATTTTATAATTACTTTGTATTTTGTGTAGTCTTTTTGTATACATCAAATATATTTACCAAGAAAATAAAGAGGAAAAGAACAGATGTAGACAAAAGCAATAGAAATCAAATTAACATGATTCTTTGGGGAAAATCCATGAATAATATTAGTAAATGCTGAGTCCATTACAAACACAGCATTCAGATGAAGAAAAATGCATGAAGGCATTCCTCTGTCTTCTTTCCTTTGTGTTTGCTTGTGGAACTGTGTTAATATTTGCAGGTTTCTGTATCGTAGCAAGACATTGATAAAACGTCCCAATTAGCTTTCCCTTTACCTAGTTGGAGCTGGCTTAACTATGGCTCTGATTGTTTTTTAAAGGTGAAAGTACCCGGATAAGATAGCTGGAGTGATTACTCGGTCTGGGGATACAATGAACTAAAGCAGTTACGCGGGCAAGGCTAATGTGTCTGTCAGCTACCAACCCCTGAAGGTACTAAATGGCTTGGCACACTTTCCTGGTGTTTATAAGTCTGTGTGAGCCTTTGAATTGAAAATGTAAGGGAGCTACTAATGCTGCACTTTTACTTATTGATTGCTCTCATTTGTGTTGGGTGTGCATGTGTGTCCCGTGGCATGTTTGTGTAGGTCCAGAGGGCAGCCTGAGGGAGTTGGTTCTCTCTACCACGTGGGCCCCAGGGATCTAAGTCAGGTCATCAGGCCTGGTGCCAAGCACATTTCTCCTCTGAGCCATCTCACTAAACTTAAAGCTGTATACTTAAATCTGTTTCAAATTGGCCAATCTCAGTTTCTATTTTTTTAAAGAAATTTTTATTTATTTTATTTTTATTTCATGTGTATTGGTGTTTTGCCTGCATGTATGTCTGAGGATGTCAGATCCCCTGGCACTAGAGTTTCACACAGATGTGAGCTGCTAGGAACTGAACCTGGGTCCTCTGGAAGAGAAGTCAGTGCTCTTAACCACTAGGTCACCTCAGCAGCCCCCATCTCAGTTTTATTTGAAAACTGTGTTTATGGAAGCGACCATGAGTGTGAGCTCAAGTGCTGTGTGTGTAGAAATGGAGTTTTTAAGTGCAGAACAACTTGTTGGAAGGGCGACCTGGTTGTGACTTCCATCACCCACTGAGTGTCAGGGTAGATTTGCTTGATCTAGCTGGCCAGGCTAATGTCTTCTCCTTCTGTGCTTTTGGAAGAAGCTGAGTTTCCCTGATAAAGGAGGTCAAAGGTGTATGAACAGCTGCCCATCCCGGCTGGACTTTCAAACAAGTTCTCAAGATGGTCTGTTTCTAGAGCTAGGACCATGGCTCTTAGGGGTTCTTGCAATAGAAGGTCTACTGAAAAGCTGGTTTCTTTGGAGGAAGAGTGAGGCTATTGTGTTTGGATGACAGTGATGTGCAGGAAAACGTTTAACATGAAAACCCAATATTCTTTTATTATGGTAATGTTATCACTTAAGGAAATCAAACAGTAACTTCTAATTAGTCTCTAATGCTAAATATTCTATTTATTTTAAATGAGTTTGTTATTCATAGAACATTTTTTTCCTACCCAGGATTTGACAACTGGATGTAGAATGGAATCAAAGCCCAATGTGTCCAGCTGGGGTTGTAGCTCAGTTGACAGAGCACTAGCCTAGGAGGTGCAAAGTGTGCTTCTCAGCACGGAGGAAATGGCTCTGTTGTACACACCTACAATTCAAGCACTCGGAACCAGAGGGAGGAGGGAACCAGAAGTTCAAGTGCAGGGAGTTTGGGGCCAACCTGGGCTACATGAGAGCATGCCAAAAAACAAAACAAAGCCAAGTGTAATGTGTTGAACAATGATCAAATGAAGGTCAGACAGTCCAGTGGGTGACAGGACTGCTAAGAAGAGGTTAGGAAGGGTCTGGCGCTTGTCTCAAAGGTTCAGCTATGATGTTATTCTTAAAAACTTCTGACATCTGTGACATTACCTAATTATAAAATTTTCTTTTATACAATGAACTGTTCCCAATTTTGCTGTGAAAATTTGATGTGAATTTGTAGATATTTGTATCAAAATGTAGAAGAACTGCCAATGAACTTCAATGGAAATCTGTGTGTATGACTACAATACAATATTTTTAAATCACATTTTTTGCATTAAAGATTATTCTCAACTTGAAATCTTTTAAATAAATTATTCTGAAGATCAATTTGGTGTGTCTGATTCTTCTTTTCTCACTCTTCCTCTCTCTTTTTCCTGACAAGTTAATAATTACTAAGTGGACTTGGCTGGCCTGGAACTCATTTAGCTATGTAGACAAGGCTGGTCTTGAACTTACAAAGATCTACCTATCTCTGCCTCTGGAATAATGGGATTAAAGTCATGCACCACTATGCCCAGCTTCATATATATATATATATATGATATATATGTTTGCCAAGACAGCTTCAAAAAGACTAATTATGAAGCTCTTGCCATATAGGTTGAAAACACTTGAGATTTGCATTAGTTGGCAGTAGCAGAGCTAAGAAATCTCTCAAGTTATATTTTAGTCACAGAGTGGACAAGTTTGAAGAACTGGATATGAGGATTTAATAGAAAGGAAGGTTGACCCCTCGGTTTTACATCCCAGAACAATCATGAGTAGTGGTCCAGTTAAGGAGATAGAAAAGGTAAAGATGTGTCTTAGTCACTGTTCTGTTGCTGTGAAGAGACAATATGGCCAGGGCAACTTATACAAGGAAGCAGT
Source organism: Ellobius talpinus (assembly GCA_001685095.1). Lineage (NCBI taxonomy): Eukaryota > Metazoa > Chordata > Mammalia > Rodentia > Cricetidae > Ellobius > Ellobius talpinus. The sequence goes on from LOJH01001334.1 coordinate 48,483, forward strand.
TAATTGGGTGCTTGCTCACAGTTTCAGAAGGCAAGTCCATGAACAACATAGCAGGGAGCCTGGCAGCAGGCAGGCAGGCATGTCTCTGGAGAAGCAGCTCAGAGCTTACATCTTATCCACAAGCAAGAGGCAGAGTGTTCTAAATTGGATTTACATGGATTTTTGAAACCTCAAAGTCGACCCTCAATGACACACCTCCTCCAATAAGGTCGAATCTCCTCCATCAAGGCCACACCTCCTTAATCCTTTCCAACTGGAGGCCAAGCATTCAAACATATGAGCCTATGAGGGGGCACTCCCATTCAAACCACCACAAGCAGTATATGAGGGCACCTATGGAGTTCTATTTTTAAATATATTAAGTTTGAGTTGGCATGTAGCTCAGTTGATATAGTGCTTAATTAGCCCTGGGTTCAATCCCCAGCACTGAATTGAAAAACCAGACATGGTGTCACATACCTGTAATCCCAATCCTTAGGAGGTAGAAGCAGGAGGATCAGGAGTTCAAGGCTATCCTTGACTACATAGCCAATTCCAGACCAGATTGGGATACTTGACATCCTCTCTCAAAACAAAAACAATCAATAAATGTACTAAGCTTGAGCAGAGATGTTGAATGGGCACCTGGACATATAAGCAGAAAGCAGAAGATGACCCTGAACAGAGATTCCATTTGTTTACACGTTGTATCCCCACTCCCACCCCTGGAATTTTGCTGAAGTACTTCCATGCTCTACTGGACACTTTTGTGTCCCCTTAAAACTTCCTTTCAGGGGCAAGGGAGATGGCTCAGTAGGTAAAATGCTTTCTGCTCAAGCGTAAGGACCTGGGTTTAGATCCCTAGCACCATGTGCAAGCCGGGTGCGGTGACTCAGCACTGGGCAGGCAGTGACAGCATAGTTTATCTAAATAGATGAGCACCGGGTAAGGTGGAAATAGGTGAAGACACCTTAAGTCGGGCAAACATTGTGGCACACACCTTAAATTCCAGCACTCAGAAGGTGTGGGCAGGCAGATATCTGAGTTGGAGATCAGCTTGGCCTACTTAGTTATTGCCAGGACAATCAGGGCTTCATAGAGACTGCCTCCAAGCCAGAACAAAACCAAAAATAAAAATTACACCCATGTCACCCTCTGGCCTCCATGAGTGGGTGTTCACTCTCATA
>LOJH01001335.1:26264-54679 GCA_001685095.1 Ellobius talpinus
ACTGTGAGTGTGGGATCTGCCGCGGTGTCACTGTGTGTGTGTGGGATCTGTCGCTGTGTCACTGTGTGTGTGTGATCTGCCGCGGTGTCACTGTGTGTGTGTGTGTGATCTGCCGCGGTGTCACTGTGAGTGTGGGATCTGCCGCGGTGTCACTGTGTGTGTGTGGGATCTGTCGCCGTGTCACTGTGTGTGTGTGGGATCTGCCGTGGTGTCACTGTGAGTGTGGGATCTGCCGTGGTGTCACTGTGAGTGTGGGATCTGCGGAGGTGTCACTGTGTGTGTGTGGGACCTGCTGTGGTGTCACTGTGTGTGTGTGGGACCTGCCGTGGTGTCACTGTGTGTGTGGGACCTGCCGTGGTGTCACTGTGTGTGTGTGGGACCTGCCGTGGTGTCACTGTGAGTGTGGGATCTGCGGCGGTGTCACTGTGTGTGTGTGGGATCTGCCGCGGTGTCACTGTGTGTGTGTGGGGGATCTGTCGCCGAGTCACTGTGTGCCGCAGCGGTCTGGTCCTTTGCGGTCTGCCAGTTTCCTAGCAGACACTTTGTTTCCTTTGTCTTGGGGGCTGAGAAGTGAAGGCGGCTTTTTGTTTGCATTAAACAGTGGGTTTCTCTATCCAGTGAACAAGCCAATAGTAACAACTGTCCTGTGTTGGACTTTTTAATGCCAGTTTTCAGGACTGTTTATGTTCAGAAAGATCTGCACTTTTCTAGTTCCATGGCTGTTTCCGTCACCCACGGTGAGGCACAAGGTTGGTGCTTCTGGACTATTAAGGGGAAAGGAGAGTAGCATGGTGGACTACTAGTCCCTTTAAAGTCAAAGCTGGGCACACCAGGATGGTTATGAAGAAAATGAGCTTCTGCTAGAAAGGAGTGAGCTTGGGGGAAGACACTCTGGCTACTTCCAAACTAAAGATTTGTAGAAAGATTCATAAAGTTTCCCCACCAGTTACATCAAAACTAACATCTAGATTCACTTAGACAGTCTATAAACTGTTGCTCTTACACGGAATATTATTCCACTGTAGGAACATGAAACACAATGGGTAACTTACTCATTTTAGAAATGTTATTTTTTATAAAAGACACCCCATCCCATGTGTGTGAGGGGGCGTGGTTTGCTCACGGCATGCATGTAGAGGTCAGAGGTCAACCTTGGGTGCCAGTCCTCGCCTCTCACCTTGTTTGAGACCAGCTCTCCTTGCTGCTGTACATCCCAGACTAGCTAGCTCCCAAGCATCTGAAGATTCTCCTGCATCCATTTTCCATCTTCCTATGGGGACACTGGGGTTACAGTCACTCATGCTATGTGTCTGGCTTCCGAGCTCAGGTCCCAGTGCTTGTGTGGCAAATGCTCCACCTACTGAGCTGTCTTCCCAGCCCAAATGTTGTTTGCTGATATGGTTCAAGCAAAGAGGTTTCACATTTACTGTGCATTCCCTTTTAAAGTAGAGATGCTTTACTTTTCACCGTGAAATTAAAGTTTTTAAATGTTTGTTTTTGTTTATATGTCTGTGAGTGTATGCCACATGTAAGCAGGTACCTGTTTAAGCTAGAAGAGGGTGCTGTCTCCCACAGCTAGAGTTACAAGCAGCTGTGAACTGGCATATGTGGGTGCTGGAGACAGATTTCATGTCCTCTGAAATCAATGAGCACTCTGAACTGCTCAACCATTTCTCTAGCCTCCAAATTCAAATTTTTAAGAGATAATTTTCAAAATATTAGCTATACCATTGCCAGGATTATTTCAGTGACAAGACCCTAATTTAGAAAAGGCCGCAGGACGACCTTCACAAATGAGTCTTCACGTCTCAGGTCTCAGATTCCCCCCTTGCTTCACTCAGTCTCCCGGGCTGCTTTCCCTGGTGCTTCACAGAGCATACCACGAGTGCATGCTCTAGAAGGAAGCTCAGGCCACTTCTGCAGGATCTCCTCCCACAGAGAAGGAAACTGAAGCTGGGGTGGCTAAGTGACTTTCTCATCATAGGGCCGAGAGGTCAGACCCAGGGTCTAGTGACTTTTCATCACAGCAGACTACTGCTTTGTGGGCAACACTTCAAAACAGTGTTGCTCGTAACACCTCATTAAGATTGACCGTAGAGAAGAGCTGGTGATTTTGCAGTACAGAGAGAGAAGTCCAGCCTCAGCCGGCCTTTCCTGCATATGCACCTTGAAATCACCACAGTCTCAGTTTTCAGGGTCTCTGGCAAATGCCTGTATTTAGCTTGGTCATGTCTTTTATAGCTTTAAACGTGACTGTTCTCCATCCCGACTTCCAGTTTCTCCTACTGAACACTCATGGTGGTCTCTCTTTGCTTGAGTGCAGAAGGTCCTTGAGTATCTTCTCCCCATAACCACCTCTCACTTGGTTATTTTGTCTCCCTGACCTCGCTGTCCCCAAGAAGTGTTTGTAAGATGAGGTATCAGTAAATGACTCCAGAGGACACAGAGTTCAGGGTGGCAACAGGAGGGCAATGTTTCGTATACGTCTAATGCCTTAATTGATGGATCTAATGTATTGTTAGCCTTCTTGGTTATATTTGTGCCCACATGGTAACTCTGAAACCCCAATTCCAAGGTTCTGAAACCCCTTTCTAGCTTTCTCAGGCCCCAGGCATGGTGTGGTGCACAGATATACAAACAGGCAATGGTGCCTATACATTAGAAAGAAAAAAATATTAAAAAATAAAAGGAAATCTATTATCTCCAATTAAGAGTTCTAATACAATAACTTGATCGTAATACATGTATGGCAGCCATTCTCTCTTTGGAGCTGTGACCACTTCTATTTCTCCAGATAATTCTTATATTGTTTGCTTTCTATGGAGCTGTATTTGTATTCATGAGGGCCTAGATGGTGTGTGTTGGAAGTCTGTCAATGACACTGGATCTTCAACAAACCCTGTCCTCTAAGCCAGGCAGTAGAGAGCCCCTGCTCTGCTGAGGTGGAGTGCTGAGGAAGCTGGGCCTCTGCTAGAGTACTCTGCTGATGCAGACACCACCAGAAAAGGCGGTCTGGGAGTCAAGCTTGGGACACCCCTAGGCTCACATCCTGTGTAGCTAACCTGTGCTTTCTTTTCTTGTTCTCATGATTCTGCATTAGCAAAGATAACATTATTTTGAAGGCATATTTCATGAGGTGAATTCTATTTTTTTCTCCTATTTTCAGAGGGCAGGGGCTTCAGGTACAGCATGGATTTTCACATTGCCTTGTGTGGGCAGAAGGATCTAGAAGACTTCAGGCCAGGAAGGAAGTAGGCCAGCCACGGAATGTACTATACATCTGACCCAAGCAGCAGCCGATCATATCTCAAAAAGAAATATGAACTCTCACAAATGCTTTCAAAATGGTTCTGCCACAGAGGTTCTTGATCACCACCATGCTTTGTCCTTAGGGAAGCAACACGGGGGTCCTCAGTGCGACTGCCCCTCTGTGGTTCCCGACCTCAGCCAGAACCCTGCATCTGGGGACAGTCATGCTGCTGACCTAACCAACACTGGGGTCTGGCCTTTGACTGGCCTCCTCCCTGCACTTGGCCTGAACTGAAATATGTTTACATGGAGCTTCTCTTTCACCCTCACACTTTTCTCCCTTGATCCTCCAATCCACTTAGTCCCACCTGTGACTCTGAGCCTCTCTTTCACTTCTTGCACCCGAGGCCAGGGTCTCCACAGCACCTCCATGGCAGTGTCTGCTGGATGCTCACTCCCAGGCACTTGGACCTGTCTGAACACTTCTGAAGCACCACTGGATTCTTGCATCATTCTGCCCGTGCCATCCCAGATAGCACTTGGGCAGGCCTAGCCATCATTCTAGAGTCCATGTAGAACCCTTCAGACTACACACACACTCCAGCGCCGGGGCCTGGCCTCCCTCACCTGCCTCAGCCTTCTTCATCTCAGCACTCAGATCATCTCTCCTGGGACAAACACAAGCTACCACACTCCTGCCCTCATCATCTATTTTATAAAGCGAGGGAGCCTTGATTTTATTCATCCTCAGTAATACCCCAAATGCCTCTGACTGAAGAAGATGATTTTGGAGACATCTTTAGACCATGGGACCCAGGGCTGTCTCCACAACTTCATATGGTTTGTGGATGCTTCTGCTTTGGGTACTTACTATAAATGGAGAACTGGGGTTACAGCTCAATGGTAGAGCTGGGGCTCATTCCATGACCTCAATACATTACCCTCTGGTCTCTAAAAATAAGCCCTTTACCCCCAGACAGCGGTGTCTAAACAACCCAGGTACCTTTGATTTCAGGGTAGTAGAGGAAGGGTTTCGGTTCACTCGTTTCCAAGTCCGATTTCCTCCGAAGCTGAACAAATACAGAAGCTGGTTTTGTAATGTTGACATCCTTATACTTTGGAGTTTTGAAGACAATGGCAAACTGTAGGGTACAAAAAAACCCAAGCATTGGTGTAGGGTATTTGTTTTCTGGTGGTGGTGAACACCAGGCACATTCTGTACGCATTCATTTATACTCTAGGCTTAAAGAAAGTGTGATGAAACCTAGCACCTACAGAAAGTTCCAGTCAGTATGCTATACCCATCCTATCTATCTATCTATCTATCTATCTATCTATCTATCTATCTATCCATTCATTATTTATTTATTTGAGATAATGTTTCTCTGTGTAACAGTCCTGGCTGTCCTGGAACTTGTTCTGTAGACCAGGTAGTCCTTGAACTCATTTGCCTCTGCTTGCCTCTGCCTCCCAAGTGTTGGGATTAAAGGCATGCACTACCACAGCCCAGCATACGTTTTTATTATATTGCCCCTGTGAAAGTAAAACCCAACAGTATGCTGGTTAATTATTCTAATTAATACATCTTAATTATTTCTCTTTCAAATTCGCATTAAACACCTCCAAGATCATACAGGGCAACACGTGAAGGACTGGGTGTGGAAGCAGACGGCATCAGGGCTGCCACTGTCAGCCTGCAGCTCGACATGCCCACGGGAAGTAACGCTGGGCTGGAGACATCATGTGTTAATCTGGGGTCGTACTGGAACAGTCAGGCACTGGACATACTCAGTTTCGTTTTTTCTATGTTTATATTCACAACAGCAAGGTCTCATAAAATAAAGGAGAAACACAGTGGCACACACAGGTAACTCTGCTCGCCTCTCTATCTCCTCTTCAGTGCAAACTCCTCTTCAGTGCAGACTCCTGCAGGGAGCTGCTGTCATTTTCTCAGGCTTCCTGGGCACGTGAACACTGAACTGTTTTTATATATAGCATGTCCTCAATCAATGACCTTACAAGTCTTAGCATTGTTTCAGGTCTCTGTTCGGGCACAGACTCCCCTTTTCTAGTAACTGCACGATATTCCATCACATCGACAGAGGTCATTATCTAACTATTTACTGCTTAATATTTGGGCTGTTGATAATTTCTTGAAAACACCATTTCTCAGTCACCCTCAAAGAGTGTGTATTAATGAGGTGGCTCGGCCTCTTCACCATGGTCATATAAGCAGCTGGAGACCCCAGCTCCTCAGGATGGCATCAGTCTCAGCCTCCTTCCCTCAGGCTTTGCCATAATGGTCAATACTGAGACATTTTCAAGGGAGGAGCTGAGGGCCACTGCCTTCAGCTCCCAGACAGCAGACACCCACGAAGACACCCACGAGGTGCCATGCCAAGCTCTGAGCTAATGTTCTAGCAGCACCTTGCCCGCAGCTCTATGTCTGGGTACTTCTCTGGAAAAGCCATAAAAATAGGCCTGCTGTATTGATGCTAAAGAGACTTACGATGGTTTCTTTTTCAGTATGCGGAAACGGAGCACTGAATTTCACCGAGGAAGAACATGTACTAAAATAAAACTTGCAGTATTGACCCACCTACCTGCCTATGAACATCCGTGGGGGAAAAGTCTCCGAATCCTTCCCAAATTCCACCATTTTCTTCCTCTTCATAAAACCGGATCTGGATGTCATCTGCAAACGGTCACATGCAGGCATATGATTGCAATGGGTGTAACAACGTTGACAAGCATGCTAGCAAATGCGGCTGGCACATAACTCTACCTCAGGCAAATGTAAATGCTTTGAAAAGAATGAGTAGCAGGAGATTTGCACCATTTAAAGTCTTCACAGATCACTGACTCCACTAAATACACACCATTTACTCCGGGAACGGGATCTACTATTTATTCACAGTGGCAGAGTATTAGATTTGCCCAATCCATTAAGCTCTGTCTTAGTCAACATATGAACCTTCCATTTCTCCACCCTTAAACGACTTCATTTCTGGGAAATCTGAAGGATGGAAGATTATCAGAACCTGTAGGTGTGACTCAGCCCGGTATGGAGATGTACGCTGTAACACTTGACATAAATGAAGCTTCTCACGTGGCAGATGCTGTCCTCATTTGCAGAAAGAATCTGTGGTCTATTGGTGTGTGCACATGCATGGGAGTACACATGTATGTTACAAGCACATCCAGAGCTCAGGGGGTAACTTATGGAAGGTGGTCCACTCCTTCCACCATGTTGAGCCCAGGGAATGAACTCAGGTTGTCAGACATGACTGACAGCAAGTGCTTTTACTTCTGTGCCACCTTGCCAGCCTAAGATCATGTCTTAAGTCAGTTACCCAAGGAGGAATGGCTAAGAAGTGAGGGAGTCAGGATGTAAACATCACAGAGGCAGGGCCCCAGCTCTTACATGCTCTGCTGTCCTACTGCCACATATGACTTCCTGACTCCCTACTAAGCAACTGGTTTAAATACCATTATGGCCATGTCCTCTTGTGAGGAAACTAGGATTTGTTTTTAACCCTCTAGTCACAGATTCTAGTTCAGCAGAACCATGACATGCAATTCAGGCTGGCATCTCTCTGACTGTACTTCTCAGTTCATATGCAGGACCACACTACTGATCAGTGAAAACTGATATGCCTATTTTAATATAATTTTAGATATCTTAGGATTGAATAAAGCATCTCACTTTTTTCTGATCCAGTCTTTTGCCTTTGAGTAGGTCTATCCCAGACTTAGTAGAGTAGGACATCTGTCATTTTCACAGTCTGTCTCTGTCTATCTGTCTGTGTCTGTTTATCCCACCTCCAACCCTTTTCTTTCCATTTTATACTCGTATGTGATAGGGAACTGCGCCTGTATTATGATACTAACATTCAATTTGTCATGTTTTTATTCTAGTTGTACAGTGCAGAGCGAGCTCTCTTCTGTCCTTTGGAGGCACCTCTGCACAGCTGCACCCCTCCATGGCTTAGCTGCCTCTTTTAGACAGAGGGACCTAATGCACTGAGACCTCAGAGATAGGACCATGGTTTGGTGACAACACTGGCCCTGGGAATGTCACACCATGTCTCTTCAAGGTGTGGTTTGTCGTTTCTAGTGTTTTTTTCCCAGGGCAGGGTCAGCAGAGCAGGGACTGGCACCTAAAGATGGGTTCTGAGTCTACCTTCTTAACCAGGCCACACACTTGCTAGCATGGGTCCCCAGACCCTCAGGTACCCCCATCTCCAGGTTCATTATGGACAGTATTGAGAATAGTATGGTCAAGTCACTGTAACAATATGATATAGATGGTCTTCTAAGGCCTCTGATGTTGAGACATTTCAGTTTAATGATAAATATTAAGAATTAAATACAAATAATTTTGCCCATGGCACATACAGCCAAGGGTTTAGAAATGAACATGACTTTGGTTCAGTGGGCTGGGTGTAGACTGATACCAGTCATGCTAGGATTAGTTTCATGGCAACTTGATATAAGCCAGTGTTGTTAGGGAAGAGGGAACTTCAAATGAGGAAAATGCCCCCACAAGACTGGCCTTTGGTGTATTTGGTTTTGACTGATAATGTGGGAAGGCCCGGCTCACTGTGGACAGTGCCATCCCTGGGCAGGTGGGTCTGGGTTTTAAAGCAAGCAGAGCAAGCTATGAGGACCAATCCAGGGGGCAGTGTTCCTCCATAGCCTCCATAGCCTCTGCATTGGATCCTGCCTCCAGGCTCCTGTTCTGAGTTCTGCCGATGGGCTACAAACTAAGAGCTAAAATAAATTCTCTCCACCCTCAAGCTGGTTTTGATCATGACATGAGGTTTAACACAACAGTAGAAAACCTGAGACACCAGGCTAAACAAACTTGTTTTAAAATAGAATATTTATTTGTAATTTTATTTAAAATGAAGTTTGGGAAAGTAACTATCCCTTCAGCTTTTACTAATTTCCCAATTTTGCTATATCTAATGACAGCAAACATCAGGAACTTCTCAAAGTGCAAACCGAGGGAAATGTGCTGAGGAACTTGTGTGCGTCACCCTTCTTTTTCCCCACTGGCATCAGAGAGACACGTGGAAGGGACTGGGGAGCTCTCCCCACATTACAATTACAACACAGCACAGACAAAGAAGCAGGGTCTATAATTTTATGTTATGTAAAACTCAGATAATAACAGTTACTTTAGTTTAACTGAGTACCAGGAACAAAGTTTATTAAGTATTAGCATGCTGAGCGGCTCTATGTTTAATCACTATCCTTTTACTTCTGTGGGAAATTGAACTATGTACTCAAGTTTTACAAAAACAACACATTATACACTTGAAAATGTCTCGGAGAGATCCCACAGGAAAAAGGAGAACACCCCTAGTCCACCGTGAGCAACTCCCAGAGGACTCTGACAACTACATTTCATGTCTGGAGCCTGGGGTGTACACGTACCTTTCTGAACCTTGTCACAGAGAAGGTAGATTTCTTCTCCTCCGGTTACACACCCTGCTGTTCTGTCCATCCTAACGATTTTCAGGTTGGATGCATTGGGGGCCTCTGTCCGCAGGGAGAAAACAATGCGCACCCTAGGTTAGCCCTAGTCTCACAAAGTTTGACAGATGAGCTCACTCCTTTTACAAAGACACAAACAGAGCAGGAAGAGCTGCCAGTGTCCTCGGAGCACTTCCTGGGCCTGGGCCGCTCACTATCCCCAAGCAGGTGAGGAGTGGATGGTGGCATTTGCTTCCCTGGATTATGGCATTTGGTTCCCCTAACACACAGGCTGATATGGAAGGAAGGTTTCCTGAGATTTTCAGAACTGCCAGGCCGGTGGCTTGCTTCATGCTAATTTTATGCCATTTACAAAAGTCCTAAAAGTTTTAAGAAAAGTACAATTTTTAAGCTACCTTATTCTTTATTCTACAAAGAAAAATGAAGATGTTCTATTTCCTTTCCCCAAACTAAATTAGCATTCTGTGTGGTTTGGGGCAAAGCTGTGTGTACTAGCAAGCAATATGAAGCTTCCCCTTTAAAAACTCCAACAGCTGCGTTTTAAGGTTCTCCGTTGAGTAAGAATCTTTTTTATTTGATAAACTTTTCACTTCCCATTACACTTGTTTAAATCAGACACATCATCTAGCTGATGCATGTGGAACACGGGCTTTTCTCGTACATAATATTCCATAACCTTTCAATGAGACTTCTGTGCTTGCAGGCTTCCTGAGGCAGCTGCTTATCAAGCCCAACGCATGGCAAACAACAGAGTTACACAGTAAGTGTGCTAAAGGCTACAGAAAGCCCTCCACATTCTAGTATCTACAGACTGGAAGAGAATGACATACTGTTTCTTGAGTTACTTTGAAGTTCCTGTCTTAATGAATGTATTACCAAGTGGGGACAAGGGCAGATAAAAATAATTAATTGTCTTTTATTAATTTTTCTTTATAGCTGCCAGGGGCAAAAAAAAAAGGTTACTTTAAAGAGCACCAGCCATCTATCCTACAGTCATGTGTCCAGAAGTAAGAAATCGGTGTTACACGTCAAGACATAATGCACTTTCTGAAGAAAGAACGTTACAGTGGGTGGTGTGGCTTAAGATGCTTAAATGGACACCAACCCTCTTCCCTAGACTGCAGTGGTCACAGTCACACTTTGTAGACAATAAACTAGTGCTCAAGGTGACTGTAGGCCTCACGCTTTAGTAAGTGGTGAGGTGACGCTGCCCTTCCTCAGGACGGCTACTCACTGCTGTCGTAGATGGCGTCCGACACCACGGGCTCCAGCCTCCGAGTGAAGCTGCCGGTGCTGTCGGGAAGGAAGGCTGTGAACATGAGGCGCACCACACTCAGGTCCATCTCCTTGGTCTGCTGCAGAGCCGCCTGGCGGATGATTTCCTTCTCCCTGTCTAGGGTCACACAGTACAGTCTGTTCAGGCCCAGGCAGGTGAGAGTGGGAACATTTAACACAGCATATTTTCAGAAGCCCACACAAAGAACGTCTGAAACACCAACTATTTTCCTCTAGAATCACTTCCTTAAAGGTTTTTACTGGCATAGTGACAGGCTTCATAGAGATGTCTTCATCCCAGCAGACCAAGCCCTCGGCCCAAACTCAGTCCCACAGCCTCCTGGCTCCCCTCCTGTACCCACTATTTCCCTTCTACCAACAGAATACCTTCCTCTCACTTTCACGTCCTACACACGTATGTGCAAATAATCTTAACATGTTTGTATAAAGGAGAGAGACAGCATGTGATGTTTTCAGTCTGGCTTATTGCAGCTGACATGGTCAGTTCCAGCTGCACAGACAGCCCTGGGTATGCCTTTTTTAGTGGCTGAATAAAACTCCATTATGCATATATACCATACTTCTTTTATCTATCACCTATTGATGGAGAGCTAGGGTGACTCTTTAACTTGACTCATGAATATGGCTGCAACAAACATGTATGTGCAAGTTGACATGTCTGTGTAGTATTCTGACTTAGAGTTTTGCAAGTATACAGAGGAGTGTACAGCTGTCATATGGCAGCTCTACTTTTGAGAACTCTCCATGTTGATTTTCTCATTTATTTATCTATTGTCATTTGCTGGCCACGGTGCCTATGTGTAGGTCAGAGGGCAACCTGAGGAAGGTGGCTCTCTCCTTCCACCATGTGGTCATGGGGACCGAGTTCAGGCCTGCAGAGTTTGTGAAAAAGACCTGCTGAATTGTCTGCAATATACAGCCGAGGGTGACCGTGCAGTTCGGCTCCTCCTGACGCCATCTCCCAAGTGCTGGGATCGTGCACTACCCAGTCTGTTTCCATACAGTGCTGGGAATCAAACCCAGAACTTCCTACACTAGGCAAGCCCTAAACCGCCGGCGCCCATGCCAGGTTGCAGCTGCTTGTTTTCTTAATGACTGCCATTCTAATTGGGGTGAGATGGAATTCTGAAGCAACTTTAATGGTGAGGGGTGTAAAACATTTTCTCACATTTGCTGGCTGTTTGTACTTTATCATTTGAGAGCCCTGCCCTTGTTACTTAGCCTACTTATTGACTGGATTGTTTGCTTTCCTGGAATTTAATTTTTTGAGTTTTTGATATAACCAGATATTAATATGTCAGATACATAGCCACCAGAAATTCTTTCCCATATTGAAGGCTATTTCCTTTGTTTTACAGAAGCTTTCTAATTTCATTTGTTAGTGGTTGGTTTTATTTCCTGAGTAGCTGGAGCACCTTCCAGAAAGCCCTTGCCTACCTGCCTCACGCAGCATTTTCTGTATGTTTTCCTTTAACAGTTTCAGACCATTGACTCTTATGCTGAGATCTCTGCTCCATGCTGAACTGATTCTGTACTGGATGAGACGGGGATCTAGTTTCCTTTTTTATGTGTGGCCTCCAGTTTCCCTGGCGTCACTTGTTGAACAGGCTGTCTTTTCTCTAATGCATATTTTGGCATATTTCTCAAGTATCAGGTGGTTATAGTTGTATTTGTTGCTTAATTTTCTATTCCACTGATTTATATGTCTGTTTGATGCCAGTTCCATGTTGTTTTTGTTACCATGGCTCCATAGTGTAACTTGAAAGCAGCAACTGTGATACCTCTAGCAACACCCTTTTTACTTCCCTATGGCTTTGGCTACCTGAGACCTTTTGCTTCTATATGAATTTTAGGATAGTTTTCCTCTATTTCCATGAAGGATGCCATTGAGATTTTGATGTGGATTGCATTCAATCTATAGACCACCCTTGGTAATATTTTTGTGATATTAATTATATAGACTCTGGAGCATGGGGGTCTTCCCATCTATTGTTCCCTGTTTCTTTCTTCAGTGTCTTAAAGTTTTCATTGCAAAGGCCTTTTCATATGTTAGCTTATTGCCAGGAATCTGGTTTGCTTATTTGAAGCTATTGGCATGGCTATCACTAGACACGGTTGATACCTCTGCTGATTTCTTTCTCGGCACGTTTGCTACTGGTATATAGGAAAACCACTGAGTTTTGCATGTTGATTCTGTACCTTGACACTTCATCAGACCTAAGCTTTTCCAGTGGGCTCTTGAGGCTTTCTTGAATATAGGATTATATTGTTTGCAAATAGAGATATTTTGACCTCTTCCTTCCCTGTCTGTATCCTTTTATTTAATTCTCTTTCCTTATTGCTGCTTTTAAGCATTATGTTGAGTAAGAGTGGAGAAAGGTGATACCTTGTCTTATTCCTGCTTTCAAGGGAAATGCATTCATTTCCCCTTTAGTACATATACTATTGGCTAAATGTCTATTGTATATAGCCTTTAGTATGCCGAAGTATAGTTCTATTATTTCTATTTTTTTAAAGATCATAAAGGGATGTTGTGCTTTGTCCAAAGTTTTTTGCATCTATTTAGATGACATGTAATTTCTCTTCTCGAGTCTATTTATGCCTTATATTTATTAGTTTTCATAGGCCGAACCATTCTCTGTTCTAAGAATGAAGCCAACTTGATCATGGTCAATAATCTTTACAATGTGTTGATGAAATGGGTTTGTATTATTTTATTAAGAACTTAATAATCCATGTTCATAATTGAATTCTTTTCTCTTTTTTCTGTTGTGCTTTTATCTGGGTTTGGTATAAAGATTATACGGGCTTCAGAAGATTAATTCAGTAATGTTCCCTCCCTTTCTATTTTATGAAACAGTTTAAGGATAATTTATGTTAATTCTTCTTCAAAGATCTGGTAGAGTTTCACTGTAATTCCATCTGGGACTGGGCCTTTTTCAATTGGAAGATATTTTATTACTATTTCAATTTCATTGCTTGCTTTAAGTCTGTTTAAGTTATTTGTGTTGTCTTAGTTTAATATTGACAGACCAAATATTTCTGAATTTATCAGTTTTTGTAAGATTTTCTAATTTTTGGAATGTATGTTTTCAAAGCATGCCATAATGATCCTTTGAATGTCACTGGTATCTCTGGTAATGATTCCCCGATTATCATCTTTAATTTAATCATTTAGGTCTTCTTTTTCCTTTTGGTTAATTTGGCTTGAAATTCTGACTCTTAGCAAAATTTTATACAACAGCCCCATTAAATTGTCTAAAATTAAAGCCATCAACGGAAACCTGCATTTTCTCTGAGTACTGCAACAACTGTCTTACGCCATCTGCTCCCTAGCCTGCCTTTCTACTTTGTTTCAGAGTTTAAGGCACATGTGGTATGTGAGAGAGTAGAGTGAAAAATGCCTACTCTACAGCACCGGCTGTACTGAGAAGGGGAAATCAGTGTGTAAAGGCAGAACAACTCAATTGCACTAGCTCCTTGCCCTCATGGGCTGACATGCTGATGGACACAGTCATTCTCTTGAGACGTAGAGGCCTTACGTAAGGCTGGGCAAGGTTGCTCACCTGTGAGCTGCCGGTCTCCTCCACCTTCTGCTTGTAGATAGGCAAGGTCAGAATGCACCAAAAGTCCAGGATTATAGCCCCTTATACACGCCTCTGTCATCCGTGCTTCTAGGGTTTCAAACACCTTTTTCTTGGTTACATGAAGTATGCCCAGGTTTGCAAAGCTGGAGAAATGCAGGAAGATGATCAGCAAAAAGAACCAAAAGTTAAATAGGCTGTGAGAGGAGTGGGCTTCAGTTCAGCAAAGCGCACTCTAAAAAAACATACAAGCCCTCAGGTCTTACGCCAATCCGAGTTAGGCGAACATCGGAATTTGGGATTTTTATATTATGAAGGTAATATATGGCATATACCATATAATACACTACACTGTTTCCAGGGTTGGGGTGCACAGTGTACTTAGCTCATTAACATTTCTGCAGAGAGCACTGTAACCAGACTCACCACATGTGAGTCAGGCCAGGTCAAACTGGGTGACCGATGAGCTGGTGGACTTCACATTTTCTCCACAGTGCATGCCTATGTGTAACCTGACTTCACATCTGAAGACGGCCATCACCCTTACTTCCTTCCTATGTCAGCCATGAAGGAAGGATTTAGCCTAGTAAACAATTCCTCACCCCACTGCCACAGCCCACAGTAGGGTGAGGAACTGGGAACAGGGTACACAGAACAGCGATCCTCAAGAAAAGAGAGAGAAATAAAGTGACTCTTACAATTACCTGGCTTAATAACCAGGCTGCAGGATGGGAAGCCCAGTGCTTTGCAGTTGCAGAGACAGGTAGACTTAAGGCAAACAGAGACTAGGATTTATACAGTAACACCAGGGATACCTTTAGCTGCCAGTGATGTTTGAGAAAGAGCCCTCAAAGGCTGGGGGAAAGCTGCTGTTCTCATAGACCCACAGGGCTGGACCAGTTCAAGAAGCCTCAAAATACATTAAGCATCGAATTGAATATTTAGAGGGTACTTCTTTCGTAATGGTGCCAACTTGACCCTAGTCTGAGAGAGACGAGAGAGAAAACAGGACAAGAGGAAGGGGAGAGGTCACAGATAGAGAAGCAGTGGACAGAAAATTTAACAGTTGGAAGGTTTGTAGATTTAATAAAAATGTAAATCCAGAGATCTATGAATTCTAAGAGGTTCAAGTTTATGAAGAAAACTATACCTCAGTCCTTCAAAACTGTCACCGCTCACAACTACGGATGGAGAGGAGTCAGAAACACTGTCAGACAAATTTCATACAGCAGAGCTGGGCAAGATGTACAGAGCAGCTCTTGTTGGAAATAGATCAAGCCCTCAGATGGTGAATCAACATAAAACCAGGACATGAAAGAACACATTATCAACCTAGGATCCTCTGCTCTTCCAAAAAACACCTTTGAACGGCAGAGATGAAGAGAAGACTTTTTAGACATCAGACCGAAACGAGCCCATCAGCACCAGATCAGCAGTAATGAGGAAAGTTAAAGGAAGTGATGTTGGCAGGGGACGGCCAGCCAGCAACCCTGACCTATAAAGCAGGAGGAAGAGCAACGGAGATGCGAATGTGTGTCAGTCAATACAAGCTCATGGCCCTCATTTATACAACTAACTGAAATATTACTTTTCTGTCTATGGCAAACAAACAAACAAACCCCACAAAACAAACGTATTATGGAACTTATAACGTATGTAGATGTAAAATACACGACATGACAGCCCAAGGCCCGGAGCAGGAAGTGGAAGTGTGCTGCCCTTATGTTCACATATGTACAACAGACTGTGAGATCATACTAAGTATAGTCTTATCAGTCAAGGTGGATTTTTAGAGCAATGACATTAACAAGGATGAAAGGAGATGAAAATATCAACTAACCAAGAGAGATTAAGAATCCTAAAAATTTATACATCTGATATAAGAAAGATCCACATTACGGGAGGTAAAAATCTATAACAACAAAAGGAAGATAGACATATCTATAAATGTGATTTCAACATTCCTCTCTTGGTAACTGATAGAACTAATAGACAAAAAGCCATTAGGATACAAGGCTAGAATAACACTTGAACATCCGGACCCAACTGATGTAGTGATATTTCATTTGCATTTTAATAAAAAAATCTTGGCTGAAGATCAGAATGAGACTGTGTCTGAGAGCTGTCTCCTCATGTCTTATACTCCTGTCTAGGACTGGAATTAAAAGTGTGCACCACTACTGCCCGGTTACTTTAATCCCTAGTGTGGCTACTGGGATTAAAGGTGTGTGTCACCACTGCCTGGTCTGTAAGGCTGAGCAATGGGGCTGCTTTACTCTCTGATCTTCAGGAAAGCTTGACTTATTAAAATGCAAATGAAAACTCACTATAAACTGATATCTACAGAGCATCTCCTAGACAAGAGTGAGCATATTTTTGAAGTAACAGTGGTTGTCATCTTAGCCATAACATAGGCAGCAGTACATTTAAAATGATACAAATTATATAAAATATCCTCCTACCACAGTAAAATTAGATGTTAATAGCCAGAAGATATTCAAATAAGAATGTATTTAATCAAGTTTGGGAGTGCAATAATTAGTTGTTGATGCTGGTAAGGGCACAATAGGTGCTCATTACAATAACTTTTACTTCAAAAATGCTTGAAAAAATTTACAATAAAATGTCAAAGAAAACAAGAACAGATTTTATTAGTATTACAAATATGAGCACCTAAGGAATAACACAAGGCTTTAGCCACTTTAGAAAATGACTTGGCACTTTCTTGTAAATATTGCTCTAGTAGCCAGTGTCCTTGTCTTTCTGTTCCTGAATATTTACCCAAGAGAAATGAAAACTATGCTCACACATGAAGAACCTTATCTTAAAGCCCTGGAAAAAAAACAAGTGTGCTTGAACAAATAAATAGGTCGTAGGCACCAGTCCCTAAATGCATTACCACAGAGTAACTGAGAGGAAGCAAGAGCAGACACATGGAGCAACACGGAGGATTTCAGTGCACAGCGTTGAGTGAAAGGAGGCAGGCTTTGAAAGGCTGTATGTATGACTCTACAGCATGCAGTTCTGAAAAGGCAAAACTGTATTTAAAGGAAACTCATCAGTATTTTCAAGGCCTCTTGTAGAGGAAGGGTTGACTGCTGAGAGGTGTGCAGAGATTCTGGGGTTGGCAGCAGTGCACACTTGATGTTCGTAGCCATGTGGTTATCAAAATCCACAGAAATGAACACTTGAAAGGGCTTCTACTGCAGCAATGACATTTTAAAAGCAGAAAGGCCACACCCGCTAATAAAAGAGCTGGCAGCACAACTTGCTTCTTACTCTTGTTTTCATAACATGGGAGTCTTTAGACCAGCAACATCAACATTATTTTAGAACATACTGAAAATTAGGGGGTTTAATCTAAACCTACTGAACAAACAAAGTGTTTTAACCGACCCTTAAGTTAATTCTGAGCAACGCTGAGGCTGGAGAACCTGGCTTTACACTGCTCTGTGAAATCAAACTCTCCTGGATGGAGGCTGGCATCAGTCTTAAAGAACACCCAGGCTGACATGACCCTGTAGCCACCAATAAACACGAAGCAGTAAGCCAGATGTTTTCATCTTCGCTGTCACCTGGAAGCTGTTGCTGAAGTCGTGATGTGTCTGAATCCCTTGGGATTCAGCTTGAGGCTCACAAGTGGCCCCTCTTTGGCATTTGTTGTTTCAAGACTTAGTCCTTGATTTCACAGGCTTCAAACGCAGTCCCTGACCACAGTGCACACCCCAACTTGGAATGGCACACTTCTAGCCTAGGTCCACATTTGGCCAATCTTCTCCAGTCAGGGCCTCACACAGAATGACCAGCCTCAATTAGCTTGGATCTCTAAAATAGGTATTTAATAATAATGCAGCAGTTCCACTGAGTGAGGCTAAGGTTCACCCTTGTGCTTTATATTTATACCCCTAGAGCAGTGATTCTCAACCTCCTAAAGACCTGTTAATACATTTCTCATGTTGCAGTGACCCCCAATCATACAATTATTTTTGTTGCTACTTCATAACTGTAATTTTGTTATGAACTGTAATGTAATATCTGAGTTTTTAGATAGTCTTAGGGGTCACGACCTACAGGCAGAGAACCACTGCTTTAGTGATATATGCTCTATAAATTAGTTGTGAAAAATAAAGAACTGCACAACTCTTTCAACCCAGGTTGCCAGGAAACAAACAGGGTGTGGTGGCTATTGGTGAATGTGGCCTACACAAAGCAAAAAAGCACAGATATTTTCCACTGAATGAAAAGTTTCAAAGAAGTAGAATGTTGGCGAAAAATTAACATTCTAGATCAAAATAAAATACCAAACAGGATTTTTTTTTATCAAGAAAGGTGGTGAAATTTAAATAAATGAATAAGAAGTGAGAGGACTGATGAAAGCTAACTAAAAAATTTAAAAGAATAACCCTATATTAAAATCATTAAATCCATAATCAAAACTTAAGAGATGAATGTTTTAATACTGATAAAATAATTTTGAAAACAGGAATTAAGCTTATTGAGAATTCAAACTGAGAAGGTGTGGGAGACACTGTAAATAAGGGGGATCCTTCTGGTTTTGATGCCTTCAAAGCTGCGAGTCTTCTTGGTGTTGTTTTTACATATCTTAATGTTTTGGACTGGTGCCTTGCTTGTGAATCTATACTCAGTGTAATACGTATTATTGAAAACAGGTTATCTTCGTTCTATTTCCAGTATTGACAAGTCTAAGAAATGACTTTGGCTGCCTTCCTAAATTTCTTGCCTACAAGTCAGAACTAAATAAACTAATCGATGTCATACCATAGAAAGACAGTGGCAAGTTTGGTCTTGCTATTTTATAGCATTAGCTAATGATGGCTTGGTCTAAAATGTTAAAGACAGAAAGTGCCCAGAGATAGTATGTCTTGCTGGGTTTTGTAAGGAAAGAAATTCAAATCTCTGAAGTCATGCAACTTGCCCCCATTTCTGTTCTGGCTCCCAGGCAACTAGCATACTGTTTTAACACCCACAAAAAAAGAAAAAGAAAGTAAGATACAGGTCTGATGTTAGAAACTCAGAGATACAGAGATGAATGAATCATGAAAGAAATGTTGTCTTTTGGGAAATACTGTGGGCAGAATTTTCTCTGTTAAATACCAGATGTAAAGTGAGCACAGCCACTCTACAGGACCCCAATGAGAAAAGCTGCTATGGCTATCTATTATAACTCAGGTGGCATCTCCTTGATGACATCTCTCAGAAGTTTTCTAACATTAGAAAATCCCACTCAGCTACAACTAAATCAAGCCCCAGGGAGCAAACTCAGGAATTAGATGGTGAAATGCTTGCTAAATGAATGGTGAGCACCCTCAACTCCAGAACCATACACCGCACTGCACTACAAGACTCTGAAGACCTCCTCACTCTGCTTACAGATGCACAATTTATTGCCATTGTTGCTAAGTGCAGCTTAGAGTAAATAACCATTGGTTCTTTTTATTGCTGCTACTGCTGCTGGGGATCATCCCAGGGCCTGTGCATGCCACACAGGCCCCCTCCCACTGAGCTATAGAGACAGCTACCAGTAGTTTTTTCAAAAATCATTGAAGATTAAACCAACACAGAGAAACAACAGTATGCATACTACATACTGGAGGTTTTATAATAATAAATATCACCAATAGAGAATTCCATGTATAATTTCCTCAAAAGTATGCAATTTTATAATCCATCTTATGATGGATCCATCTTATGATGGATTAAACAAGACCAAAAGAGTACAAATGCTTTAAAGGGATGGGCACTGCTGTGGTAAAATCAGCAGAAACCCTAACTGATCAACTGTCTGAAGCTGACGAGAACCCTGCATTTCGCCTCTCATAAACCAGGCAGGAGCTGGAAGGGACCCAAATGTGACAGACCAAGAAGAGCACCGCCCTTTCAGGAGACGCTGAGACAAGTTAAAGTACACAACAATCACCTTAAGCTTCTTCCTTCCATTTAGATACATTCTCCCAACATCAAAAGCATCAGATTTTAGAGTCTTAAAGAAAAGCTCCTCTCTCTAGGTTTTTCGCACTTGAACATCTTCATAGTCAAACAAAGAAATGCCCAGGAACATGAAAGCTGTCTGTGCCTCCCAAGAACAAGGGACTAGAGACAACGGAATCTAGACTTCACCACAGGTGATTAAGCAGTTCCTTTCTTTGCATAAAAAGCCCACATTTGCTGGGATTTTAGCAGATACCACTTAAACTAAGAATGATGTTGGAAACTTAGGAAACTCTGAATGATGTTATATATAATTAACCAAATTAACAAAAAGTCTATCTGGAAGCACAGATGCTACAGGGCGATGGCAGGAAAATTTCCTCAATCGCTTCTCCACCTCATTTTTTTGAGCAGGGTTACTCACTGGGCCTAGTGCTCACTAACTGGCTAGACTAGCTGGCCTGTGAGCCTCAAGAATCTGCTTGCCCCACCACACTAGCATCAGGGCCCCAGGTGCACCACTACCACATCTGGCTTTTTTTTGGAGTGGGTGTGTGAGACAGAGTCTCTCTGTGTAGTCCTGGCTATTCTGGAACTTGCTTTGTAGACCAGGCTGGCCTCAAACTCAGAGATCCTGCCTCTGTCTCTTGAGTGCTGGGATTAAAGGCATGTGCCACCATGCCCGGCCTTTTCCTATTTTTACTTTATTTATTTTCTTGGTTTTCTACACCTGACTTTTTATGTGGATGCTAGAGATCTAAACTTAGGTCCTTAAGTTTGTACATCAAAAACTTAACACATTGATCCATCTCCCCAGCTCTCATCTTTTGTTCTTAAAACTTATTTTAATTAGCTATTGTGGTGATTTGAAAGAAAATCAGTCCCAAAGGGAGTGGCACTATTAAAAGGTGTAGCTTTGTTGGAATAGGTATGGCCTTGTTGGGGGAAGTGTGTCACTGTGGGGGTGGGCTTTAAGGTCTCCTATGCTCAAGCTAAGTCCAGTGACATAGTTCACTTCCTGTTGTCTGTAAGTCAAGATGTAGAACTCTCAGCTCCTTCTTCAGTACCTGTCTGCCTGTATGCCACCATGCTCCCTGCCATGATGATAGACTAAACATCTCAAACTGTAAGCCATGCAAATTAAATGTTTTCCTTTATAAAAGTTGCTGTGGTCACGGTGTCTCTTCACAGCAATTAAAAGCCTAAGACAACTACTATTTTTATTTTAAAATTTTATTCCATTTTACTTATTTTTGTGTGTGCTGCATGCATAACCCTTTGCTACACGTGGAAGTCAGAGAATAATCTGTGGAAATCAGTTCTCTCCAATCACGTGGGTTATAGGAGTTAAATTCAGGTTTCAGACTTGGTGGAAAGTGTGCTTTCTGAGCTACTGGATTGGCCCTCATCTTTGGTTTTTAAGAATCCCCAAAGTAAGAGTAATCTGTTTCTGAGATGACTGAATGTTTACATCAATTTTCACTCTGCGTTAAGTTACTACATTGTCTGCTATTTTACTGTTTCAGGATAATGAAACAAACAAAAAAACCCCTTAGAATAACTAATGTCTATTTTATGTGTGCATACATTTGTGTGTGTATGCAGAGGTCAGAGGACACCTTCAGGTTTGACACTGAGTCTGCTGTTTGTCTGCTACATGGAATTCCAGAGATTCTCCCATCTCTGCCTCACATCACCCCCATGGGAGCTGGGATTACACATCCTCATGTTCTGCAATGGGATTTTCTGTGCAGTCAGGGGATCTGAACTTGGGTCATCACACTTGCTTAACAAGCATTTTTACCCTCAGGCCATAATTATATCTTATTATTTCTTGATTCTTTAGAAATGAAATAATTTTCATAAAGTTTCATTCATTAAAAATTGTTTTATTTGACTGACTTTGAACGAATACACTAATCTCTATCTGCAGTTAAGATCTAATGCATGCTCAAACAAACTTGCATTTCTTGGTTACTTAATCTGCATACTTCTTAAGTAGCATCGGGTTGGAACAATATATATTTATCTCCTTCATGTCTCAAATGTTCCCACTAGAAATCTATTAAGGGAATCACAAATAGATAAACTCAGAGCTGGCCATGGTAGTGCATGTCTCTAATTCCAGCATCTAAACACTCAGGAGGCAGAGGGACAGTTGTTAGTTCAAGTTAACCTTAGACTACAAGTGAAGACCCTGCTCCAAAGAAGTGAAAAGCATCTATAAGGTAACCATTTCTGTATAGTTAAGAAGGTGGCATTTTGGTTTTGTTGCTTTTGTCTTTATCTTTATGTCTAAGAGACAAAAAATACTATTGAAAGTGGCACAAAGATAAATTGAAAATGGCTCTTAGATCAGGTGCCTATAAATATAACATCACTCAAACTGAACCACACACCCCTGGGAGGCCAAGGCTATAAACGCAAGGATTATCTCAGGCAGTCACATATCTGATCACTGTTTTTTTCCTTAGGGTTCAAAGGCAATCCCACACATTTCCCTGGCTTTGAATGTGTGTATGTTTTGAGACCCTCTCAGGTCTTGCCCAGGTCTGTGATGAAAAAGGCTTATTGATTTCCCAGCCACGCTCTCCATGCCCTACCATTCCCATCTCCCGTAGCACCATATGCACCCACTTACCCAACAACCATGTCCTTGGGGCCGGCTACCACAGTGCAGATCCCGTCTTCACAGTGTTTGCCCACCAGGCTGTGGGCATGCAGGTGGATATTTTTCCCATTTGTGACCAACTGAACAATAACCTTTGCAGGTCCCACATAGTTGCAAATCTATACGAGAAGCACATTGTTAACAGTTAGTACATTTGACCTTACTATAAAGTGGAACCAGTGAGCATAAACACAATATAAACTTTTGCAAATGTTTGCATGGGACTATAGCTCAACTTAAAAATTATGATGAACACATGACAGGATGGGAATAAATTGAAATGTTAGTGGGGGTTGCTTTATGTGGCGAGCCTGAATATCCTGGAAGCGAGACAGTATAACACAGTATGCATCGTTAGCGTGAACTAACACGCGCGTCCCTAAGTAATCCTCCTTACTAACAAAACTTTTATTCTCTGTATCCTTGTCACAATTTTTGGAGACAAAAACTGGGAAAACCGTGTATGAGGAGAGAATGGATGACCGATGTAGTAAAGGAGATGAATAAAGAATGTATCCTAATGCCGTGCCCTGTAACTAGGCCAGAATGGAAGTCTTGTTCTGGGACTTGGCTCCGAATGCTGGTTTTAACAGTGTGAGCCCATGGCGTGGCCCATGGCCACGATGACACCCGTCTATCTTCAGTAGTTTCCTCAGCCTTGGACTCTGACACTTACAATGCACACGTTCAGGTGCCTCTTAAGTTTCTTAAATAACAGAGCAAACTCCCTGACTGAAAATTCTTCGGTTTAACCTCTGGTTATTTAGCTCTTCTTTCATGTAGTTAAGTTCTCCATGTGAGGTAACTTTTACGTGTATATCGCTAACACGATGAGAGTAGCAATAAAGAGGAAAAAGCAGAAGAGACCAGGTTTTCTTCCTTGTCTAGCTGACCATCCTGACTTCTACAGCATAGGACCTGTCCCCCATGAAGACCAAAAATCACACCAAAAGCTCAGTGCCATCATTTTCCCCTTCTGAATTTTATTAAGTCAGAACCTGTCATAAATCTTACCTGTTGTTGGAAATGCATTGCATCTCTGGAAGCCCTTCTGATAATAAACATGAAGCACCTGCATTTGCTAATAAAGCGTCTTGTGAAGACACACGGCCTTCCTCAGCCAGCTTGCTTCTAATATCATCACCTTCAACTGTCTATACTCCATTGAGGCAGGGCTCTGTAGAATTTTTTCTCAATATGGATTTTCCGCAATGGAACCTTTGTCAGAGCTTGATCACTTCTGGTATTACTCCCTAGAGGCTATGGAGAAGAGCTACTGTGGCCCTGAACACTGGCCTGCCCTCCAACCAGCTGGGTAGACTCCTCAAAGGCCTCCCTGACTGAGCCCCAATGCAGCATTATAACGGTTTGCTTCTGAACCCTGCCAAAAACTCATGAGATGTTTTCAGCCTGTAAACTTAATCCAGATATGGTGTCTGGAAGTGGATCTGTAGGAGGTAAAGTCAAATATGCCATAAGGGTCAGTCCCTTATCCAATAGAGCTGTGCCTTACACAAAGAGGAAGAGATACTTAAGCCAGGATGGCCTATCTTGTTATGTAATTTCCTGTCTTGTCCTGAGACTGCAGAGTTCCCACCAGATGTGGCTGCCGAATATGAAGCCTCCCAGCCTTTGAACTGCCGGCCAAATGAACTTTAACTCTGTGTAAACTACTCATCAGCTATCATAACAG
Source organism: Ellobius talpinus (assembly GCA_001685095.1). NCBI lineage: Eukaryota > Metazoa > Chordata > Mammalia > Rodentia > Cricetidae > Ellobius > Ellobius talpinus. Next base: position 50,209 of record LOJH01001335.1, read on the forward strand.
AAAATAGACCAAGACTTACTCCTTACTGCCTTCCCACAGTGGGGAACAAGCCAATGCAAAGGGAGGCTTTGCACTAACTTTAACCCTTACCATCCCAAAGCATGAACCAATTTATTAGACACAGCACTTCAAGCTCTCTCTGGTATTAAAATGAAGTGAGTTTGGCAAGGGCCTTTCCATTTAAGTGTAGGACAAAGAATAAAAAATTCTTGAATTACTGATGCCCCAGCTCTGGGTGATCAGATCTGAGATCCATCTGCCAAGGATCAGCAGAGGAGCACCAAACCAAACAAGTGATTCCCTTGTAACTGACAGGGTGCACAGGAACGCAGTGGAGTAAGTGCGAGGAAGCGCTTCACTTGGGTGAAATCAGGCTAGCTTTCCACTTAAGCAGAAAGAACTCAGTGAGGAAGGCCAGTCACTCTGGAATCTGAGCCCTCTGACGCTCCTGTTAGTCACTGGTGCTGAAGAAGAGAGGTGGGAGGTGTGTTCACTTGTTTTTCTTACTGCTAACTTCATGGTTGACGGGTGGCAAGAATGAGGAACTGGGACGACTCTGAGGTAAAGAACCTGAAAGATTTGCCAGTGACTAATGCGCTGTTTGATCCCTCTGAGAGTCCAAGTCAGGATGGCATCATCTGGTTTTTACACAGACCACAGAATAAAAACTGGGAGGGCCCTGGACTTTCTGTACTTTCCAAGATACCGTCAGAAAGAGAGAGAGGTGGGGAGGAGAGAGAGGGTGAGAACCTGAGTGTGAGGACAGCTGTATGGCACAGGCAAACCTTGACAGAGAGAGAGAGAGAGAGAGAGAGAGAGAGAGAGAGAAAAAGAGAGAGAGGACGAGAGGACACAGCTAGCTGTATGACACAGGCAAACCTTGACATGATAACTTGGGGAACCATCATCTAGGATGCCATGGTGACCAAAGGGTATTTGCTACCAATTTAGAAATTTATTCTATGAAGTTAATGGAAATATTAAATTCTCCACAGAACAGTCTCTTGAAAACAAAGTTTACAGAGGGCAACTGTGTCTGTTAGTAAGGTCTTTCTAAGAGTCTGACCACATTCTTGAGTACATGGTGGGTGTCCAACCACAGGCGGGGAGACAAGGTGCTACCCTGCACGGTCAGCTAGCTGCTCAGGAGAGTGGAAGAGCATGGACTGCAGGGACAATCCACACTCAAGGCTGGGCGACTTGCTTGGTCTCCTTATCTGTTCAATGGCTGGTAATGCTCAAGGAGTTGTGGTGAGGAGCACACATTAGAGCTTGTAAGTCCTCATGGAGGGCGCAGCAGACGACAGAACATTACGTCAGCTATGCCTCCACTCACGGGGGCCTGGAGTATCACAGCTGCCCGAGGTGATCTTTCAAATGTCTGTGAGGCGACTGGCTGGAAGACACTTGGTCCGCTTCTATTCCTAGAAGTCATTTTCCACATTGCTGTGTTTTACTTTTCTAGAAAATACTATGCTATTCTAGTAGCAGCTGCCATTCTTGGGGACAACCAGACTTTGCTGGCCTCCCAGACAAAACGCAAGACTCTTCTAGAAGTTCTGGGTCCAAAAGGCAGAACTGCTTTTGGAACTAGAAGCCATGGGCTCAGGTTTGTTCATCTTAGTCAACCATATACTTTTACCTAAAAAACCCGCCCTGCCGTGGAAAAGCACATGCTGCTTCTTCAATGGGGTTAGAAGAGGCAAGTGGTCTAGAATCTTCTTAGATTCAGAGTTTTAAAAGTCCAGGTTGCTTTCTGGGTAAATCTGGCTAAAGTACTTTCACAGGAAGTAGAAGCAGCAGAAATGTATGACATCAGACGTAAAACCATGCTTTTCGGCTTACAGTTTTCTTTCGGAGTGATGATGGTGGTGACTATGAAGGGAACAGGAACGTTCCCAGTGTCCCAACAGAACCTGGGACTGGCTCTGCAGGGAACCCAACTCTGCTTGGGAGCCCGACTCTACTCTACCACACGAAGCAGCATGGTTAGGTTGAGAGCTCTCCCAGTCAGGTTCAAATCCCCTAACTGCTGGGGAGTGACACTGTTTAACAGTCCCTTGTGCCAGCTTCTCCTCCTTGAAAATCCAACCAATAACACACGATCACAGGACTGCTTTAAGATTAAATGAGATAACACAACATTTGCTCCCTGAGGGGATCGATAATCCCAGATATTAACTGTCTCCTATCTAGTCTATCACATCACCGAGAACGTTTGTAAAGCCCCCAAGTGTTCCATGCTCTAGAAGGTTAGGGAGTGCGGGCTGCACTGCTCAGAACAAGCCCCATCTCCTGCTCTCATGAGAATTAAACACTGGGACAGATACTAATCAGATGGTTTCAACAATACATGTAAAACCTAACTGGAGAACTTGTCAAAAGGAATTTCTAATAGGGTTTAGACATGGCCAGGAAGCTTCCAGTACAACTTACGAAGACTGAGATTTGAAGGGAGAGTGTAGTAGGAGGGGCAGGCGGAAACCAGAGAGCATGCAGTGTGCTCTCACAGTCCTCCTGACCCCCTGCCTGGCCTTGCTCAGTAACACCCCACAGGCATTTCTCCAACAGTTCCACCAACAGCCATGGTCTCTTCTCTTTCCCACTGAGAACGGTACCCATTCTTCAAGAGAAGACCTAAACCCGAGTCTTCCATAACACCTTCCTCATGATGCCAGCCTATTAAGGTTCCACTACTGTCCTTGTATTGACAATGACTGGGGGACACAGGGTGGGAAATTATATGTAGCTGGCAAGCAAGGGTTAACAACATCTTACTTAGCTTGTTTGCTAATTTCTCAGAGCATATGTCTACTTCCCAACCTTTATCTATGGAAGGTGAGGGAGCAATCCCCACAACAGCCATGTGAGGTCAGTAGTGGTTCCCCATTCCCCTGGGGAAGAAGCCAAAGTGCACTGCCTGGTTCCTGTGACTGCAGTGACTTGGCAGGTCCCTGGAACTCCGGTCTTCCCCACCCCCAAAGCCTAGTCATGATTCCACTGCACCATGTTACCACTTGGCTCAGTCCTTTTTCTCCGTGCCAAACTTGCTCCAGAGCTCTATGGCTCTGCTCTGCCCATCTGAACACAGGTACACGGTGGTTACAGAAACGCCTGCTCGTTGGCAATGATGTGTATTGTGAGAAAGGCCTCAGAGCCAGGTGTGAGAAGGATCCAAGCAAGTTCTCTTGTCTCCCTGAGTCTCTTCCATTTAAAGAAAAAAAATACTACAGCTAACATTAAACCATGACACTTACTCTTCTCCATGGAAGTCAAATTACAAGGAGGGAGACCGGGATGGAGAAGGGGAAGGAGGGACGGGAGAGAGACTAGGAGATTATTTAATAATATATACATACCCTCTCAAGGAGGACAGGTAGTCACTTTACTGTTCTCAATTATTTATTTGTGCAACCAGGAAGCAGAGATCAAAGCTCGTACGAGCTCACCCCTACCGGCATAGAAATGCTGAATTGGTCTCTTCTCGCTGAGACAGGGGATGCTGAGTGGATCTAACCCAGAATCAAAGCCCAACTCTTGCCTTCACCCAGATCTGCAATCTTACGTGAGTGGGTAACTTCTGAACCTCACGCTTTGTGTCTACATTGGTTGCAGCTTCTTGTGAGGCCTGCACAGTGTCTGGCACCAAGCAGCTTTTTTTTTTCTTTCCTTCCTTCTTATTTGTGGAGATCATCTGGGCCTTCTGATGACCCTGAGATAGGCAGGGTTGGCACTAGTACCCCCATCTTGCAGATAACAAAAAAAAAAACAAGTTTAGACAGACTGAGCAACAAGTGATGTAACCTTCTGAGGACAGCCAAGATGCAGAACACTGTGGAATTCACTCTTCGTCCTCTGAGCATTGCTGCACTATTGCAAGCAGGGGATGGGACGCATGGAAACCCCTTCAGTTCATTCACTACTAATGGCACACTTGTTTTTCCAGCAGGGTTCATGGATTTGCACTATTCCTGACACTCCCTACTAGAGTGGCCAACAGCACATGGAGCTCGAGAGTCAGGCTGGGACTATAATGCAAACCACTTCTCAGATAGGAGGGTCTCGCCCAGAGCAGGCAAAAACGCCTCCACCTGCACACAGCCCTGCTCTGAGGATGGGGGACACCTGTACCCGCACACAGCCCTGCTCTGAGGGTGGGGGACACCTCCACCTGCACACAGCCCTGCTCTGAGGGTGGGGGACACCTCTACCTGAACACAGCCCTGCTCTGAGGGTGGGGGACACCTCCACCTGCACACAGCCCTGCTCTAAAAGTTTCATATCATCATACCTTGCCCTGGGCCTTCCGTTTTTCTTTGTGGTTTTCCTTTAATTTTTAATTTTATCACATAAAACATAAATGTCTAGAGGTCAGGCTTCCCTGAGAACCTCAGGTGCAGGGAAGTCCTGAGCTTTGCAAACACGTGACAAATCCCCACCTTTTGTGGCTTTAATAATCCACGACTGCAAA
>LOJH01001335.1:54752-67057 GCA_001685095.1 Ellobius talpinus
CCAGCCTCTTGCCAACTGGTGCATTTTAAATAGGAAATGAAGTGTATAATAGTGCTCTCTGGCATCGTTTCTTTTTATTGTTTTACTCTTTTTACTATACTACATGCTTTGCCAATTCTCCTTTTGAAGAAATTAGAAAATAATATCAAGCGAGACAGTCAAAAGCAGCCCGGAGTCCAACTACCCCCAGCATCTCTGGGGCCACTCTTTGGCTGGGAGCCCGCCCCCTTGGGATCTGTGCCGAGGGATTTTGTTCAAGTCAGGTCCTGCTAAGTCTCATCATTCCTCTGCTCAAAATTCCAAAACTGAAGATGGTTGAAATTGAGTGATTAGCACAGGGGCTCATTATATAATTCCATGTACACATGTTTACAATTTCCCACGTTAAAAACCAAGACAGACAAAAACATCTGAATGTCTCTCTATTCTCAAAAAGCCTTTACAGCAGTTGAGGAGGCCCCAGGGCTGGGGGAATCTGATCCCCACTTCCTCTTGGACCCTGTTTCTTCTATTTCCAGCCACACCAGACTCTGCTGTTCTGTCTGGAACTTTCCAGGTGAGCTCCCAGCAAAGAGCTTCTGGCCTCTTGTGGTCTGCTGGGACACTTGTGGTCTGCTACCTCCTGCTACCTGCAGGCTTTGAGCACTCTCTCCTTGGGTGAGCGTCCCTTGGGTCTTCCTCTACCTAAACTCTTGCCACTCTACCTGCTGCTCTTCTCCCTACTTCACCGTCTGTCTGTTTACTCTGTTTACCCATGTATACAGATGTTTTGTCTTCATATACATCTGCACACCAGAAAGGGTACCAGATCCATGGGACTACAGTTCAGGTTGTGAACCACCTGAGTTGAACTCAGGACCTCTGGAAGAGCAGCCAATGCTCTTAACTGCTGAGTCATCTCTCCAGCCCTTTTCTCTGCATGTTAAATACCATCATGTTTCCTATATTAATAATGTCCTGTCTTCTCCACTAGAAAGGCAGTGGTGCCGCTGGGCATTGGTGGCGCATGCCTTTAATCCCAGCACTCAGGAGGCAGAGGCAGGTGGATCTCTGAGTTTGCGGCCAGTCTGGTCTACAGAGTGAGTTCCAGGTCAGGAAGGACTACAGAGGGAAACCTGTCTTGAAATCCCTTCACCCCTTCAAAAGAATGGTAAACTTCAGGAATGGAAGCATCTTTTTTCTTTTATCCTTTCTACTCCTTAGTGTCTGGAATAATTCCTGTTATATTATCTTGTTACTATGTATATAACAATTGAGATAGTATTAAAATGCTATTTAGTGAAGAGAAATTACTAAAATATTAAGACTTGTATTAGGTGGGAAGAAATTAAAGTGCTAATTTTTCTTTTGCCTTTAAAGATGCCTGGACCCAAATACATCCTCTCAAGAAGCTTCTTGAGCTAGGATGTGATCATTATATACCAGAGTACAACCTTAGCCCGAGCCTGGGTCTAGCCAGGGACTCTGGTCTTGTTACTAGCCTGGAAGTCGGTACTGAAACCTCTAGGAATCCCAGCAGCAGTGGGAAATTGACTGTTCAGTCATCATCACTGGGAAAATCAAGGCAGGGCGAGAGCTTCCCTTAAGACCAGGCTAGCCCTTTGCTCCCTTCAACCCCTGTCAGCAGCCTGCTGCCGGCCCAAGGCCTCCTCTCCCCTGCACTTGCCTCACATGTTTTCTTCCGCTTATTTTCTTATTTCCCTCACACTTGCAGGGTCCCCATTGTTGTTCCACCCCAATTCCTCAGCCTCACAACTCCTCAGACTAGAGGATCCTTCTCTGGTGGATGGGATGTACCTCCCCCAAAAGATCTCATCCTGATGTGACACAGGGCTGTACCTCAAAGACCTCAAACTAGTAGAATCTTATGCAGCAAGAACACAGGCATTGGGGGGCAGACTGACTGGCTCTGAATCGCAGACCCTCCATTACCAGCTGATACCAGACCCTGGGAAAGTTAGTAACTTTTGACTTCTTTTCATATGAAAAATGTGAACATGAGAACATAGTCTCTGAGTTTTTACAAGTATTAAAAGGAGACAAATAACTTAAGTTGCTTGGTATAGTTCTTGATGCAGAATAATCGTCTTTTACCCCCCCCCGCCCTCACAGATAGCTGCTGCTGGGGTTTCCTGGGCTCTAACGTGAAGTCTCTGCATGCAAGCTTTTCCCCAAACGCCTTTCTGTCACTGACGCTCAGGGCTCTTGTCACCAATTCAGAGAACTATGTCTGTTCCTTTTTCCAGGAATAGTGATCTTGTTTTTACGCTCAATGTTTATTCTAGATCTCTCTGAATTACTCCCTACCCCAGGAAGGATCTGAAGGACCTTTCCCTTAGTTATGGACATACGCCCTCTTCTTCCTTATTCTAAAGACAGCAGCCCTTTCTAGGTGATGTTAAGTACAAAGGCCATCACTTATTCAAACACATGGAGTCTTGTACTACTCCAAGAAAACAGAACCATTTTTTTTTCATTTTATGTTTTCTATAAGCCAGCGAGAAAAGTTAAGGCACTACTCACACTTGCTCATATGCCATTCTCTACCAACTGTTCAAGAACATCTCTAGTTATCAAGAAGAACCTCAAATTGAAGCCGTCTGAAACCTAACTAATTCCATTAGTCTTCAAATGAAACCTGCTTAAAGGCTGTGACTAACTTCATGTTTCCAGACCCATTAGTCACTTATTATTTACCCCACTGACGACCTTGGAAGCTCAGTCCCTCTTCTGACATGACCTCCCTTCTCCTACACCACTGGCTACTTACCTCCCCCCCCGGGGGGGCAGTCTCAACAAGCACTGGTTCTTGGTTCTTAGTCTCTGGTCTCTTTCTGATATTCATCCAATATGGGTTGAATTATTGACTCCATATGATACTAAATTAATATCTATGGGTTGGAGAGATGGCTCAGTGGTTAAGAGCACAGACTACTCTTGCAGAAGATCTGAATTTGGCTCCTAGTGCCATGTTGGTTTGAGAGGCTCAAAACCACCTGTAATTCTAGCCCCAATGTGATCTGGTCTCCTTGGACACCTGTACTCGTGCACAAGTGTGCAGAGCGCATGCACGCACACACACCCCCTAAACAAAAAATGCCCCCATAAGCCAAAACCAAAACCAAAGTTCTCACCCTAATGAGCATGTCTGACATTTCCAGCTATCAGCAGGATGTTTACCAACCAACGTGCCCCAGGCTGGACTTTTCTTCCCAAACCTACTTTGCCTCCTGTTAAACAGAGCGGCTGTACCTTCTTACCATGTGGGAGTGCTCTGCTTCTCATTTCGCCTCCTATGATCACTTAACTGCCAAATTTCAGAGTAAGGCCACTGCCCCCTCCTCCATTTCCTCTGTTCTCACTGCCTTAGTTTACCCATCTTAGCTTAAAACCTAAGTCTAACTCATGAGGAACCACAAAATTCTTCTAACTGCTGTCCCTGGGCCTTTCCATCCTGGGACCCTTTTGCAACAGCTACTAAGTTTATACACCTGAAACAAAGGTATAATAGTATGGTGTTTCTATTTTCCTAAATAAAATACAGTCTAGCTTTTTACACAACTTGTCTCTATTATTTCATTTTAAAAATATTTTTACTTGGTCCCTTTTAAGGACACTTTGCTGCAGTGAATTGCTCACTATTCCTGTCCAACCTGTGAGATTTCTATTTCTGAGCCTGTTGAGTTTTTGACAGGTGCTGTTTTCTTGAGCTAGATGGATGCTTTCAAATGCCTACCATTCTTTAAGATAGCATCCCAATCCTGGACAGGAATCCTCCTGTAGATACTCTGAATGGCGACTCACATGGACCTACCTTACTTTAGAGCCAAAAGATCACGTTTGCGTTTAGTGAAAACCAAAACAAGACGGTTGTGCTGAGGCCATTCTCACGCAGCTGCCAGCAAGCACAGAGCAGCAAGGACAGCACTCAGAGGACCTCACTGCATCTCAGAGATGCAGAAGCAGTGGCTTCTAAAAATGGTTTTGTTAAAAGATCTGAGGGATGAGTAAGGCAGGAGGGAGTGGATGGTGACGAGCAGCCACTGGCAGCCTTAGGAAAGGATGCTGACATGGGTTCCTAGGATCCCTGACTACAGGCTGCTGGCAGGGTCCCTGCTAGGCAGGCTCATGTCATTCATTAATCTGATTCGCAGGATCTAGAAAGTGCTAGTAAAGGTGAGTGAGTGCACAAAGCCAACAGCTTGTGAAACCGTTCTAGCTCTCTGGCTGGAAACTGAAATTAAGAACACCAACTTGGCACTGAAATTCCAAAGAGTATTTTTTTTGAAACTCTTGTACTCCCTTAGGGTGTTCTACTTGCAGATGTAACTAATTTATGGAGAGACTAGCAGCAGAAATGCTCAAGCATCTTCAAGTCTCACAAATTCAACTCTCAGAATTCACTCCCGGGGAAACAACATCCTGATCATGCTAGGGCCTGGTCGAAGTGGCATCTGGGTGGGAGGTGATCAGGAGCAGGTTCTAGATGAAACAGAAGGGAGACTGGGTGGAGGCCACAGGCCTGGCACTTGGAGGCAGCTCACAAGTCGCCATCAGCAAAGCCCAGCAGGGCTGCACAGGAGGCAGGCTTCCCTCTCTCCAGACACAGGAGCCATCCTCCCATACAAGGCCACCCCAGCTTCCCACTGTTCTTTATGTTTCCAACTCAAAGAAAAACATCCAGGAGTACAAAATTAGGAAGCTTTACCCTGCTTTAAACTGTGATTTCAGGACTGAAGAAAACAACAGGGATGTTTATAAAAAGTCTGAAATGTCATTCTCAAACTTACAGAATGCTACGAAATCTCCATTTGGTACAAAGGGAGAACTAGTCTGTCTATGGCAAATTTGTATTTCCTGTCAGGAGAAACTTACCAAAGCTTACCTGTCTCAAAAATATTTAACTCTCCACTCTGACCACACACACACACACACACACACACACACACACGAGCACAAAATTAGGAAGCTTTACTCAGTTTGAATTAAAAAATATACACACATACACATGTATATGTATAGATATATGTATATACATATATACACTATATACATATATGTCTATATACATACACATGTATATGCATAGATACATGTATATACATATACACACTATATACACATATGTCTATATACATACACATGTATATGTATAGATACATGTATATACATATATGTCTATATACATACATACACACACATATAATTTTTTAAAGGTCTGGCTAGGAATCTGCAAATTTTCAGGTAAGAACATTTAGATTAATTCAGTGACTTGTAGAGGTCTACGTCCCTAGTTACTGCTATAATTTTGTTTAAATCACTAATCACTTTGGTCTCTGAACGCTTCCTTTGTAAAATTTCTAGCTCACAGTCAACACAGCTTTAGCTTTAAAATGCTATGGCTCCCTAAACTATATATGTAAGACATATAGGACAATGGTCACCAGTCACAAATCTAAAAAAAAAAAGGGGGTCATACAACACAGAATTTGAGTTGGAAAGAACCCTGACCACGCAAACAGCTTTAAAACTGAGTGTTTTAAATACATTTAACCACAATTACAAACTGAGAAAACACACAATCAACACTCAAATTACCTGTGTCAAGGGGGCCTCTGATAGCATGGAAAATCAAAATTTAGAGACAAAGAAAAACCTTTATGTTAGGCAATGATTTCAACGTTTTTCATCAAGGCTGAGACTAGGTACTCAATGTGTTATTCTCCGTGACTCTGCTGAAGGTTCTGCCTTGGGTAGCTCAGAACTGACAATACTGGGGATGTCAGCAGTGCCTTTATCATGGGGGTAGGGGACAGAACAGGCAAATAAAGAGATAATTAGCTATTTTAAACAAAATTTTAAAAAAATCTGTATAAACTTAAAAATTAAGCAGTCTAAAACACATTGGGTAAAGTAAGTCCAAAACAAAAATTTAATTCACTGACCTGTTTATTTCCTGAAAACAGAGATGATTCATGAAAAATTTCTAGCCTTATCTTAAAATGATAGTTTAAATTTATTTTAGCTTTATGTATATAAGTATTTCCTCTGAATATATGTGTACCGTATGTGTGCCTGGTGCTCGCAGAGGCCAGAAGAGGGTATCAGATCTCCTGGAGTTACAAATGGTTGTGAGCCGTCATGTGAGTTCTGGGAGCTGAACTTGGGTCCTCTGCAAGGGCAGTCAAGAGCTCTTAGCCACTGAACCGTCTCTCCAGACTTCCCTTAAAATGATTTTGATCCCAACTTAATTTGGAATAATTAGGAATATTTTTGATTCTATAATGTCCAAATTTATTTGGGATTAAATATCACTGATTTATTTATTTTTTCTTAGAGGCATAAAATCACTCTCCGGGTATATATCTCTTAATATTTTAAGATCTTATTTTATTTTAAATTATGTATATACATGTGACTGAGGATGAGTATGTGCACAGACGTGCAACTACCCACAGAGGCCAGAAGAGTATGTTGGATCCCTTGGTGCTGGAGTTACAGGAAGTTGTGAGCTGCCTGATGTGGGTGCTGGGAACTGAACCTGGGCCCTCTGCAAGAGCAGTGTGTGCTCTTAACTGCGGAGCCATCTCTCTAGCCCCTGTCTGGATGTTTTCTTAGTTAGAAAACCAACCCTACCACCACCATAGAAGTCCACTGTAGAGAAGCAACCAGGCTTTAACTGACGGCCAGACGTCAGGGCCCTGATCTTAGTAGAATTTGGTTTGTTCCATGGTAAATAGGGCTGCAATCCGAGGGACAGGAGGGCACTGGGGAAGAAGAAAAGTAGGAGGAAAGTACACAAGACAAAGTGCACTGCAATACTTCTGCCACTTCCTGTGGAAAACCCCTACGCAAGAAGGAGAATTACAAGCAAGTAGACCTGGGAAATTTTGCTTTGCTTCTTGGCGACACTCCATGGGTCGTGTTACGCCCCCAGACGGGAGCGTGGCAAAAGAGAAATGACAACCAGAGTGTCAGACTGAGGTTAACCAAAGCAGTGCGCACTCTGCACAGCATGGTGTAAACAAAAGCAGGAGGGGGAAACACCAAACTTCTACTGATTTCGAGGAGAACGTCAGCAAGTGATTCAAAAAAATGGCATCACACTATATCTGGTCTTTCTGGACCAAACCAAACCAAACCAAGCCCTTGCATGTTGTACCTAAACTGTTCGGCCTTTGTTAATAAACTGACACACGGTGTAAGAAGTAAGCCATGCCCTTTGAGCCTTGGAGACAATGGCCAACAAGACACTGGCATCTATGGTTTTTGCTTATCTATCAGAAAAGTATAACTTCCTGTAATCTCGATTAGCCAAATCTTGTTATAAAGTTATGATTTATTAGGGAAAAATCTTTCTAGAGGTGTATATATATAAATATATATATATATATATATATATATATATAATTTCCCAACTGTAGAGCTCAGGTCCACCCAGCCTTTCTTCCTTCCAGGACAGTTCTGAGCCACTGCGGTGACAGCAAGTTCACTCTGTCCTGGGTGAGCTGTGACTCCCATGAAACCCGTGTCTTCTGGAACTTCAACTCACTGTGGTGACAGGGCACATCCTATCTTCTCCCATGACAACTATTCAAGTACTTGAGGGCAACAAGACTATCCTATAAGCCGTAAATATCCCCAGGCTCAGCAATTGCTTCTCACAGGAGGAAGGCTCGAGCGCGGCCACTCCGCCAGCCTGACCTGAACCCACTCAGCTGATGGCTACGCTCTGCTCAGCACGTTACACGCATATCTGGTGTGATCTTTTACCAGAGTAGGTGGGAGACCACCACCTCTTGGGGCTTATACACCATGTTTCCACTAATGTCGCCTGATGAGGAGTGACTTGTTTGGCAGCTGCAGCCCTTTCAGGAGCGTGCTAAGTGTTTCAACAACATGCTCTCCGCATGTTCTGCTGCTGATTCACCCTTCTGCCCTGTGTGTCTCTGTTCAACATCAAGGCTTAAGAATTTGGCAGTTTGCTCCAGCTTTCAAGATTAATTTGAATCTAAAGTATTTGTTATCTATCACTTCTTATCAAAAAATTGATAAGAACCTTAAAGACATCGAGGTTAAACATACATTGAAATGGTTAGGAACAATGGCTAGGGCTGATCTCTCCGCGATGACATCACCAGCTCAGAAGATGCCTCTAGTCTCCAGTCTCCGAAGGGCCAAACAAAGCAGGCACCACCGGTTTCTTTCCGTCATCTCAGCATCAGCATGCTAGGCGTCTTATGCAGAGGCAGTGAGGCAGACACGGTGTGATGTGCCTACCTCTCTGACATCCAGTATGAAAAGCACACCATTTGGTGTGCCTCTGGCATTCCATCATTAGAGATACAGAATGACTATAGAGCTGAGTGCATTCCAGTAAGGGGGGGCCTCCATCCACCCCAGGCACACACACATACACATATGCACCGACTGCAGAGCATCCTTCCAAAATTCCCAGGAAACACCCCAATACCATCTCATACATATCTGCTGCTTGGCTACTCCCTGTGATCCCAGGACAGAGGAATAACCTCATTCATGTGTGTGACAACAGAGCCAGCACCACGCCTAGCAAGTGACTTATGTATGTACTTCATGAATGTGAGGAAGAACATGGGAGTCCAAAACTGAAATGGAGCACAGTGAGTTAGTTTACTGGGTTCAGATTCTAAAATAACCAATTAGTCAAGACTCTGATTAAAGGATAATAAAACCAACTGACTTTACATTAAGTTCTAAAGGGTTCAGTTTGTTTCCTGCACATGAAGGGTATGAGAGGCTAATAAATGCCACCATTCAAAAATAAAGTCAGTAGGAATAGGAAAGTTCCTAAAAATCAACATAAACAAGAGTCTAACCCTATAACTTAAGGGAAAAATGTAACCATAGAAAGTACTATTCTGGTTGATGATTCCCTGCTGAATTTTGGCTTAGAAATACAAAGAAACTTTCAACTCTATTTGTTAAGTTGACAGGGCTGATATTAGCATAGTAACTCTACAACCATACTATCTCCCTGCATGTTTGAAAATATTGTAGGGCCAACTAACCGAAAAGGAATTACTCCTATTATTGGAAATGAGGTTTACAGTATTGGGGAAGGAGATACAAACATGGGATGGAGGTGAGGAGAGAAAAGCCTGTGATGCTGGCCACAGTCAGAGGTGTGAAACATGCTTTGAACTCAAGACTTAAAAAAGACCTAGCCCAATGAGAGTCTAGAAAAAGGCTCTCTGCAAAGAGGTCAGAGTTATGGGCAGATAAGTCATCTCAGGGCAGCGCAGGAAGACGGAGGAAGATTCTAGACCATGCCAGGAACATTCACAGTGGATGGAGCCATGTCTAAAGGACATGAGAGCGGGCATGCAAGACTTCCACTCGTGGTGACTAGTACAATTTTAACATCACAATAAATAATGGCAGAAATGGTACATGGTGCCCGGAATGACACAAAAAGCCAAAACTGTATTTATCTGATGTACTTAGGACCAAACACGCTTCAGATTTTGAAACTTTTCAATTTTGAAATATTTGTATCAACTTTACACTTTGGGTGTTTCTAAAAATCTGAACTCCCATCTTATTTGAGACAGGGTCTGTCTGTCTGTTTCTGTCTTTCTCTCCTCCCAACCCCTACTGCATACGAGGCTAGCTGGCCCATGAGTTCCCAGGGACTCTCCTGTGCCCACCTCCCATCTCTCTGTAGAAGCACTGGAATGATAGCCATGCACTATTGGTCTGCATCCATCTGTAAAGTGGGATATGGGGATTCGAACTCAGGTCTTCAGGCCTGTATGATGAGTGCTTTACCCCATTGAGCCATTTCTCCCTGGCCCTTTCAGAGCATTTTTGATTTTGTATTTTCAAATTAGGAATGTTTAAACTGTATTAAAAATATTGAATGTGAAGAGAAAACTACTTTGAAAAGTGGAAAAGTCAAGTGCCAACTAACAAAAAAATATAAAATAATCAGCAGAAACAGAAAGCCACAAATTTGTAATCAATTAGTAATATTTGATTGAGAAAAGACTCACCCATGGATACTGAAACCATTAGGAGGCAGATGGTGGTTTATGCCAGGGCTTAAGGAGTGGAGGTGGAAACAAGCAATTAGATTCTAAACAGTTTGGAGGTAGTAGGATAGATTATAAATGGAGCTCAGGAGAGAAGGGTCAAGAATGACTCCAAGATCTTTTGGTTTGAGAAACTGGGGGAATTCCACTTCTAAGAATGGAAGACTTCAAGCGGGGAATTAAGAATTCACCTTTGAACCTGGTAAGTCTACCAGATATCTAAATGATGAAGTCAACCAAGTAGCTGAACCTGAAGTCTAGGGTGGAGAAAGTAATTAGAAGATACGTGTGTGCCTGCACAGAAAGCCAGGAGAGGCGAGGCAGAAAGACAAGCTGGCTTTGTCCAAGTGTTCATCAAACCCGACAAAAATCTGGGATAATAACACTTTCCTGGAAGAGCTCAAAAAGGGTTTGTATCAAGGCCCCACAAGAGCTCAGTAAGACTGTGTGTCTTCTTACATCTATTACTGATCGAGTATTTCTATTACTAACTGGAGCAATAACTGAGTATCCAAAGAATGAAAAGGAATTTAATTTAGCAAAATGTTTCCTGTAGATCTCCCTGTAAGGAAACTAATAAGACATGGGTCTTGTCCTCAAGAAATAAGGCCTAGAGATGAGGCGATGAGGAAGTGACCCAGTGTGACAGACAAGCCATCAGGTAGGCGCCCACAAGGAAGGGACCCAAGAACTCACCCAAGTGAGCTGGTGGACGGGAACAATCAGGGCAGACTTCCTGAAGGCATCACCGCATTGAAAACTATATCATCAAACAGGTATGAAATAAATGACCCAACAAAGAGTGAAAATAAAGCCATGTTAAAAAAAAAATCAGAATCCAGGGCCGCGGTGAGGGTAAAAAGCACTATCTGTGCACACCTAGTAACTTGGATCTGGTCCCTGGAACCCAGGTAGAAACTCCGAATGGTGGCACACATCTACAATGCAGCACACCTGCAGAGAGATGCAGGCAGAGGCAGGAGAGTCAGCTGCAAGCAGAGGGCCGGCGAGGCTGGAGTACGCACCACAGTGGTAACCAAGAGAGACTGTGCCCAAGGAGAGACTCTGCCAAGCCATCCTCTGACCTCCAAATGCATGGAGTCCCAGTTATGAAAAGAAACTGTGAATGACATCCACGAGTACTCGGGCTGCTCAAATTGGACATAGTGGGTCAAAAAAGAAAATAAAAAAAAGAAAAGAAAATGGGAGGGGGTGGGAAGGTGGAGGGTGGATCTGGGGGAGTTAGGGGGCTGAAGAAGTGAATATAATCACAATATACTTTATGAATTTCTAAGGAATACAAATATTATAATAAAAAAGGGCTGAGCGTGGGTGGCACATACAATTTAATCTCATTTAAATCTCAGAACTTGGGAGGCAGAAGCAGGCAAACACCTGTGAATTAAAGTTCAGCATTATCTATATAGTGAGCTCAAGGCCAGTTAGGGCTACATAGTAAGACCCTGTCTCAAGGTCTTAAAAAAAACTTATCTCTAGGCTGAAGAAATGGCTTAGTGGTTAAAAACACTCACTGGTCTTATAGCAAACCTACGTGGCTGCTCACAGCCAACTGTAACTCCAGTTTCAGGGGTCCCAACGCCCTCTTCTGGCCTCCATGGGCTCTGCACACATATGAGACACACACACATATATGTAGGCAAAACACTCATATGCATAAAATAAAAAGAAATAAATCTTTTTCAAAAGCTATCTTCATGATGAAAGATTCCAAAGCAACAGAGACCTTAGAATAAGTCAGAAATTACTGTCAGTCAGGATTACTAAGCTCGGCCTCTGACAGAAGGCAGACTGGGACATGAAAAAGACAGCATGTCCCAAACAGCTAGGGAGAAGCTGCCTGTGAGCCACGGAAAGCCACACAGCCTTGATGGAGTAGACTGATATGAAAACCCATCAGAGTACTTCCCTGGGGCAGACACTGCCCTTCACAACACTAATTCATTTAATATTCCCAACAACATTCTGAGGTATGGAGCGGTTCTTATGCTAGTCCTACAGGGGCACAGAGAAGGCGGCTCACGGTTACACAGTTAAGGGGACCGGTCTGCATCTGAATCTGGCTGTGCTGCTATTAATGCAATCTTACTTTTTAAGAGGTCTTTGGGGGATACTGCAGAATGTTTAAGATCAGCAATGTGTAGTAAATAGGAGCACGGGCTGCTTTTCGTCCTGCCTGGCTCCTGCACGGCTAGCTTATACCCTGAAATAACA